>JAULBU010051182.1:0-12809 GCA_032358235.1 Odonthalia washingtoniensis | reverse complement strand
TTTCATTTATCACCTTCAAATACAAGAGAAATCATACGTCGCATCGAATTTTTCGTTATTTTTAAATCATTATTAGGAATTTTGATCTACTGTCTGTGAACGTAGGTATGTCCCTACTTTATCATTCTAGATCTGTTCTCAAGGCTTTACTGGTGTTGCATACCAACAGGTCCTACTCTGTGTCTCAATATTTCTACTTCTCGAACCCCAATATTTCTACTTCTCGTACCCCAATTTTCATTTTGAAAGTTGCAACCTTACACCTTCTCCATATAGTAAATCCAGTATCTCATTCAATGATTGTAAAAGTACCTCTTCGGACTCTGTGCCAATATTTGTATCATATACGTATGATAACACATATTGTCTCTTTCAATCCCCAACTATGGTATTAACAATCCTCTGAAAGGTTCCTGAATAATTATTCAGTCCTTGTCGTAGATTATTTTACTGAAGAAATACTGTCACTTTTAGTGCTGCATTGAGAGGTCTAGAATCTTCTTTAATTCTACCTGAAGTAAAATTTCATTCAGATCTGAATTTGAGAAATCCTTCTTATTAGCCAGCCATTCGATCGTCGTCCTTACATATTCCATTGCATTTTCATCTGTGGCCTTTCAATTGTTTCTTTATCTTTATTCAAAAGTTTCTCTTACTCCATTGTCTTTCTTCGGAACAAAAACATTTTTCGCTGCCCAGAGATATAATTCTTTTTCCATCAAACACATGTCCAGTAGCCTCCCCATATATTCTTTTTCATATTCCGATTCTTTACGGGAACTTCGCCTAGATCGTAAATAAACCAGTTGCAGAAACGTATCCAGTGCTTGACGACCCGTATTTTGTCAAATCCCGTAGAAATGTCCTGGAATTTCCATAACAACTTTTCAACTGCATTTTTATTCTCTTCATCCAAGAAAAATTCTACAAACGTCATCTCATTCATAGGATGATATTCAAATTATTTATATTGGATAATGTTCTTTACTTTCTCTATATATAACTTGTCCTTCATTTTCTTCACCTTCCCTTTGAACTATTTTTAACAACTAATCCCCAGTCCGTTTTGTAAATCCAATTTTAGCTTATACTTCCTCTGGAATAAATATCCGATCCATACCTTTGAGGATAGTTCTTTCATGACTATTATACAGCCTCCCATGTTTGTGTATTTCATGATTCATGAAATAAACGACCACACAATTCTACAGTCCCCTTCCTTTTACTTCTAATCCTCGACCATTTTCCTCCACTTCTACATCTGCATCTTTTCCAATTTTCCACTATTTTCTTTAAACCAACTTCCATCCACCCAAATCTACTTCACAGCCGTGTCCATAGGAACCCACGGTCCCGGATCACAAACTTGTATTTATACTACTACAGCTTCTCCTATCAATTAATCTTCATCCCATACTCCAGCATCATCCTTTTCTCACATGAACAAACATCTTGCATATGATGTGCCCCTTTTTATCACAATTATTGTTAATTATCTATAATCAACGTAACTATTTGTGTGTCTACTGGAGTATGAGGTAGCGATAATGACGTGAAAGGCCATCAAGGCATGGTAAGCCATTAAAACGAAAAGAGACTGCGGCAGAAACTATATAGCATGGTAAGCCATCTCGGCATGGTAGGCCAGGAAGGAACATACTATGCATGCAATAGGCGGATAGTACAACCTGGAAGATAACATAGGCGGAGGACTCACTACGAAAAACAATATGCGATCATCACCATTTCCCAGAATAAAGGAAGAAAACAATAAAGGAAAAGGGCATAACAATGACTCATACAAGGCGATGAAAAAAACAAAACGAATAACAAGAACATACAGGATTATGCAACAATACTGTAGCATACACGATGACACGTGGACACACATTGTGGAAAGAAAAGACATCAATCCGACTTCAGAACACAATAGGGAAATCTACACGTGTCGTACCACCGCTCGAGTCCGGGAGGGTACAAAAGAGCAGATCTTTGTCAAATGAATTAAAAAGGGAAAAACACACACGCACAGATTCAAATAAAGTTAACCATCGACAGTCACAAAAGACTTCACCGCGCTGCATCCGACAAAGGGGATCAAACTCAGGAGATGATGCCACCACATTAGTCCTAAGAGAAATCTTAGGGGCTAGACAATCCACTCTCTGTCAGCGTCGTTCGCGGTGGTAAGTGGCCCGAACGCAAGACCAGGTTCGGAGGCTATTTAGCCCTTCTCTCTAAACCCATCCCCGTAACGCGACACGTTGTGCCAGCAAGGAATACTGAAGAATCAAATCAGAACAGACCCGACTTCACAGGAAAACGCAAAAGGGGATATTCACTTATAGAGGGACACCAAAACCTGACGAACGCGAGAGGGAAAAAGAGAGAGCGAGAAGGAGGAACAAGAAGGGAGAGACGGAGAGGGAGTTACCCTCAAAAGAGGACCTAGAAGGAGGGAGTAACTTTAAGAAGGAATTTTCATTCAACAATTATAGCACGCAACGTGCACATCTATTTCCTTTCCTCTCATCAATTCTTCTGACCGGTTCCCTGATATACTGCGCAATCGATAGCCTTCCTAGTCCGGTGACTACTTCTTCGAACCCTTTTGTCACTATGTGGTATTTATCTCTTAGCTTTTGCGGTATTCCATCCTTGAGTGAATTTAGTAGGACATCTTCGCTTATTGTAGTCGTAAGAGTTAATGAATCCGATCGCAGGCTATTTAAAAATTTCGAAACAACTCTCTCTCTTTTTTTACAGTGGATTTCAAATTCTATATCTTGTAACGCTGATTGATGAATACTGCTTCATAATTGTTCTTTCAATTGTTCCCATCATACATATATCGTAGTTGCTTATTCAAGAATATTTACCTCTTCATATACATTTCATTTATCACCTTCAAATACAAGAGAAATCATACGTCGCATCGAATTTTTCGTTATTTTTAAATCATTATTAGGTATTTTGATCTACTGTCTGTGAACGTAGGTATGTCCCTACTTTATCATTCTAGATCTGTTCTCCTCTTCACCCCGTTAACTCTATCCTTATTTCCTGTATTTTGGCTTATTTCATATTTGCCTTATTGGTCACTTTCCTTACCTCCTTCATCATAGTTCTTATAGCCCCGTCCTTTGCTACCTCACTATCTGCAGACTTTAAATCCCAGTCTCGAACCGTTAGCTTCAACTGTTTCATTGGTTCCATACCTTCTTCTACTTGACATATTGTGCATCATGTGCCGTACCCTTTAACTCAGGTCCTTAGTTATCATTTTTGTACGTGACGCAATGATCTTCATTCTGGTTCCGAGTCTCACTTTTTTCTTCGCCTTCAATTTCTATTCCCTTTTTTGATTTCGTTCTCAACAGGAAACACACCCGGCCTCGCGTATTAATACACTACTACCACCTGCAGCGCATCCCAACAAATATGGCTATGTATGTCGCCTGGTCTCAGTGCATGCTGTAAAGATCCACAAAATACGGCCTCGTATTCGGATTATTACTTGTATCTTCAGTGTCAACGTCTTGATACAGACACTCTTAAATGTATACACTCATTTTTACTACCTTCTTTCTACATTAAATCCTTGAACTCTCTCGTTCAAATACCTTTTCTGTTCTGTTTAACTATTCCTGCTTAGAATAGTTGTACGTTTTAAAGGTAGATCCTCGTTGTCAATCTTAATAGTATTTACTGCATTCCCGCTTCCTTTTCTTGATCATAATATCAATAATGATGGATACATTATTACTTTACGACGGTCTTCCGTATTCTAATTCCCCTAAAATGGGTTTCTTCGAATTTACAGCATTTCCATAATAACATTATATAATTTACAGTATTTCCATACATAATAATATATGACATAATAATATTGCGCGTTTGCTTTACTAAATCCACTGAGGCGAACCGATTTTTTCTTTGGCCTAAGGTGTGGGAAGATCGGTCTTAGCCTCCTAAAAAGCGGTTAGACATGTAGAATAGTGTTACAAACACTAAACACCTCCAGGGTGCCGGCAAAGGCACCCCGTCCCAGGGTGGGTGGCGGGGAAAAAAGAAGGGAAAAACGTTTCTTTGTAGGTGGACTTACGGGTAATCAAAAATGGCAGAAACCGGTAGAATGCTATGATGGTGACTCTGGGCGTGATCTTAGATGGAAGGGAAACGGAGATGGGGGAAGTATCAGTTTCCTCTATGCGATCCGAGTCGAAGTGGCGTGCTTGTCATATTTATACCCTGGTTTCCTATGTTGTAGCGGGACTATACTTATAGTCTCTATTTCTACCATCTCGATCTGCCACGTGTTGATTATCCATTTACGCTAGAAAGGGTGTTTTCATTCTTCAAAATAGCTGTTGCGCGTCTTCTTTACTAAAGCCACTGACGCAAACCGATTTTTGCTTTGGTCTAAGGTGTGGTTAGTACGGTATTAGCCTCCGACAAGGAGAAAGGTTGAATAGTGTTGCAAACACTAAACACCTCCAGATTTATTACAAGGCATCCCGTCCCAAACCCGACTCGAGCTTCAAAATCGTCCCTCAATTTAGAAATTACCAATATATATAAACAGCAGATAAAATGACTTCAAACTACAGAAAGAGATAGAATAAACGAAACCCTGTAGTAATGGTACGAATGTGATGTTACCTAGTATGGGATTCTCAATGCCCCTTGATTCCAATCTATAGACTGGGATGTTGTTGATGAAGGGCTCGGTGACTACGCCTACGTGGGAGGATTGAGTTGCAAATTTTGGCTTCTGTAGGTTGAAAAACGACGCGACGTACTGTAAGACTAATATGTAAGATTGGTACGACAAATTAGGAAAAACAAGGCTGTGAGGGTTATAAGCATTCGAGTGAAATATAATGGCCCAGTGTTTGAGCTGGTTCAGAGTTTCTGAGCAAGTGAAGGAGATAAATTGGTACTGCCCGAGATGGGAATTGGTTTTGAGCTCAAAGATATTGAACGCAGCTGATCTGGTTAGAAAGAAAGAGAGTCGAGCATCAAAAGGGAGGATTACGTTGCGCCATTGTAATTTCAGGACCTCACTTGTACGTAACAAGCCCTTGAAGCCGCTATTCAAGGCGAGAGTTTCCTCGGGGTGTTGGATCTCTATTAATTTTGAGGAGAAAGCGGTAAAAAAGGATGTCAAGGGTGTGGCTGAGAGAGGTGTAGTAAGACGGTGCCATCCCTAAAAGTGGAGAAGGGTCGTATGCAGGTGGGTTTTTAGAGATGGGGCTATGATGTACAATATTGATATGAGGCAACCCATTTTAGACTTGTTGTCAGGGCAGGAATTTTGATTATACTGATCTTGGATGTAATCTGCGATTACGAGATCGGCCTCCTCGGAGTCGTGGAGAGGGGATTCTTGGTTGAGGCGGATAACTGTTGTAGATTTGTCTATATACCTCGATAGTTTTAGGGCTTCGGGTTGCCTGGGAGAGGCGGTGTTTCTGCCAATAAATCTCCGCCGAAGGGGGGAGAAGGCGGTGGATGGACATCGGGTTTTAATGAAGCTGAAATAATGGGGGAAGAGGGAAACGGTGAAGAGGGAAACGGAAGGAGGTTGATAACGAAAGAAGGGGGAGAAGGGAAAACTGTGTCTTTGTATGTGGACTTACGGGTGATCGAAAATAGCAGAAACCGGTAGAATGCTATGATGGTGACTCTGGGCGTGATGTATAGATGGAGAGGAAACGGCGATGGGGGAAGTATCAGTTTCCTCTATGCGATCCAAGTCGAAGTGGCGTGCTTGTCATATTTATACCCTGGTTTTCTATGTTGTGACGGGACTATGCTTATAGTCGCCATTACAGTCATCTCGATCTGCCACGTGTTGATTATCCATTTACGCTACAAAGGGTGGTTTTCATTCTTTAAAATAGCTATTATGTATGGAAATACTGTATATTGTATGGAAATACTGTAAATTTAATTAAATTATTTAATTATATAATTTGATCACACTAATTTTGAAATATTATTTTGAAATTAGTGGATCAAATTATGTCTCACTGGCCTTACCAAACTTGTATACAAACAAGGTTGTATAGAAAACATTTTACAAGGAATGAAGCAAGGGAAATCCATCAATGAATGCACCATCACATTTTGTTCGTCGCAAACACTCAAAGAAGCGAAGACCTCGTTCATCTTTCCATTCCCCCATCACTGAGGACATCACTAACAACAACGACAACACTGATCGACAACAACAGCAAACGTCGAACCTCATCTCTACGTCAATACCCCTGCCATCAGACGCCACTGCTCGGTCTCGCATCAGGGCCCCACCTCAAGTTTCTGGCTATGACCAGGACTCGACGTCTTCTCCACCGTCAAATACCTCAAAGACTACATACACCACCGACCAACTCAATGCTCTCAGAAAGAAAACTGCAGCGACCTGTCAACCACCGTCATCATCGTCTCCTTCAAAGCCACCGAGGTCAGTCAATGCGAATCCGATTATACCAACACCAACCGATGTACCTACATCGACTACGTCACCTTTAAAGAAAGGGCAAGGACCACAGGGCTCAACCTTTTCTAATGTTGCAAGAGAAACAGGCAGCTTTGAAGACGACCCGGACGATGATGAATGGCAGAAACAACTCCTTCGTCGTGCAGGTGTCACCCCATCGATTGTACAGGGCTATGGTGGTGTTGAAGATGCCGAGGCAATGCAGCATGACGAACGTATCATCCGCGAAGAGCTTGACCTTCTCTCACAGTATCAACTCGATGATGATACGGGTGAAAAGGGCGAGGACGAAAACAGAGCGGAGCCAGAGGCCATGGATGTACTGAAAGGACTCGTGGATAAACTAGAGGAGGAAGTTAACGAGGTAGAACGAATGATAGAGGCGGAAGAAGGACAAAGAAAGAGGATGCAGCGAGCAGCAGGAGAGGCAGACAACAAGGTAGATGATGTGATGAGAAAAGTTAGGGCTGACATTGATGCGGAAAAGTTTTACATCAAGCTTGGGGATGATCTGGAGGTTCTTTCAAAAGTGCTTAAACGGAAAAGAATTCGAATGGAGGGTGTGAGGGATATGAGAGTTACACAATGGATGAAGAAATCAAAGGCAGTAGAGGACGTGCTGAAAAATGGGGTAGATGAATTCGGACGAGTTAGACGCATGGGTAGCCTGGGGGCACAGGCGATGTCTAAATCCGTAGAACAGGCTCGAACTGGTGATGACAGATGTGACATCAATGGGATGGAGGGTGTACTTGGTGGGGGTAGTGAAGAAGGTATTGATACAGATGATGACATGGTGGTGGTTGATAAATCGGTTAGGAGTGTAGTAGGGATTGTAAAACGGTTTGAGGAATGGAAAAGTTTACTTGCTGATGAGTACGAGCGTGCAAGTGTGGATGTCAGTGCAGGGCGTTTGATAGGAGCGGTTGCAACATGCGAGACGAGTGTTCGTTGGTTGAAAATGGTACACAATGCCACACAGCGTCGGGAAGCGTGTCGGGTTTGGGATGTTGTGGGAGAGGCGTGTTGGTGGGTACGTGCAGAATGGCAACCAGCGGACATTACTAGCACGAACGACGTGGGAAGTGTTTTGCGAGCGTTGTGGGAATGTGTGGGTGATGAAGATGGAAGGAAGTTGGAGGAGGTAGTTGGAGAACGATTGGATGTGGAAATGGGGGCGGCAGAAAGTGCGAAAGATGCAAAATGGTTGGCGGAAGTGATGAAAGGTGTTTTGAGACTAAAAAAAGTGAGCGGGAGGACAGTTGTTTTGGGAAGGGTTCTGAAAGCGATTGGCAACGTTGGAGTGGAAGAGGTGGCGGAAAGGTTTGAGGGAGGCATGGACAAGAATGACGTGCAGATCATTATCGATGAGGACAATGTTGGGGCAGATCAAATGGCGGTTGCTCAGCAGTTTGTTACCAAATGCACAGTGCATGCATAGTTCGCCAGATCAAAAGTTGGTGACGAATTCCAAGGCCAATCACATTTGTCCACGTGTTCAGTGTTTTTCATCATTAGCAACTCATTCCAGCAAGCATGTCGCAACTTTTGTGACAACGAAGTCTTGAACTATTCATCTCTTTCCTAATTATGATCTTCAGCTCTACCCACCATAATTCCACATTGATCACTTTCTTTGCCATCAATTGATTTATTCTACTCGTCATCCTTATCTTTGCTTTTTCTCTATGTTGAAGATGAAGAGCAGAACTGCAAATGTTACACTGTCATCCAGCACCCATGGTAAAGCTCGCGTGCGCGTTGCAAAGGTTGTTCGCCACGAAGGTGGAACTCAGGAAATCATTGAACTATCAGTGATTTTACAGCTTGTTGGAGGCACTGGTGAATCATTTACAGCTGGTGATAATCGCAATGTCGTTTCAACAGACACATGTCGCAATCACGTTTATCTGCATACAAAACGCACCAAATTTTCAACACCCGAACAATTCGCCATCACGCTCTCACAGCGAATTCTAAACATATACGAACATATTGAAAGTGTTATCATAACGGCTGTGGAAAAACCATGGCATCGTGCCATTGTCGATGGCATTCATCACCGCCATGGTTTTATCGATACAGCGACCAGCGGAATACGTAAATGTGAACTGACTGCTTCACGACATTCTATATCCTTGTTATCAACTGTTGATAGTCTGAGTGTGTTAAAGACTACACAGAGTGGATGGGAGAATTACATCAAGGATAACTTCACTACATTACCTGAAACGAATGAACGGATCCTGGCGACGACAATCGATGCAAAATGGTCGTACAAGTATGAAACTATGATTGAATTGATCGATTTGCCGTTCGAAACAATCCATGACAAAGTTAAAGATGCTTTATTACTTTCCTTCTTTGGTCCGGCGCATGGTGGCGTGTTCAGTCCGGGTGTGCAGAACTCATTGTACAAAATGGGAGGTGCTGTGTTGCAGGCTGTACCTGTCATCACCTCGCTCACTCTTTCATTACCAAATTTGCATTTTCTCCCATGTAATCTTCCTGTCATGGAAAAGAATGAATTGATCTTTGAGCATGACGTGTACATCCCTACAGCGGAACCACACGGCGTCATCTCAGCAACGATTTCGCGACGTCCGACATCCAAGCTTTGAAATGTAGATGTCACCATCATGTGCGAGGTTTCATAGCATCACGCGCATGTGAAATCCTGATTTCTAAAAGCATGCTATTCAGATGCAATCCGAATCAGAATCAAAATTGCATCTGAATTGCATGACATCACCAACATCGACATCACCAACATCGGCATCACCAGCATCGACATCACACAATCCAATACTATTATTTACAGTAAATGTAAGTCTTACAGTATTTTCTTTTTTCTTTCGGTTGTGTTGAAGTGAAGGCGACGGCGTAAAGTAATAGGATCACAGCCATCCGATTGAAACTCCATCCCATATAGTAGAGAGACTTAATTCAAGCTGCTCATTTTTGTCGACAGCACGCACACGCTGTTACAACAACGCCATCATGGGTAAGAAAGGAAAGACTGGAAAGAATAGGCAGGATAAATTTTATCATCTTGCCAAAGAACAAGGCTTTCGTTCCCGAGCCGCCTTCAAACTCGTCCAACTCAACAAAAAGCATGACTTTCTATCATCATCTGCACACGGTGTTCTCGATTTATGTGCCGCACCCGGTGGATGGATGCAAGTCGCTCGAAAGCACATGCCAGTTGGATCTCCATGCATTGGTATTGATTTGGTACCAATACGTCCCGTTGCAGGCTGTGTTGGCATCGTAGGGGACATCACAACTGATAGTGCCCGTGGTGACATTCGCCGTGCCCTCAAACAAGCTGGTGTCAGTGACGAGAAAGTGGATGTTGTATTGAATGATGGAAGTCCGAATATGGGTAAGGCTTGGTTACAAGATGCCTACACCCAGTCGGAGTTGACACTTGCCGCTTTGAAAATGGCCGCCGACTTTCTCTCGCCGGGTGGATCATTTATTACCAAAGTTTTCAGGTCAAACGATTATAATTCTCTGTTGTTTGTCATGCATCAATTATTCTCACGTGTTGATGCAACTAAACCTTCTGCTAGTCGTAATGAATCGGCCGAAATTTACGTAATGTGTCTTGGCTTCAAAGCCCCTAAATCTATTGACCCAAGATTACTTAGTCCGAAATATGTTTTCAAGGACATGTCATCGGCGACGAATAATGAAGATGAGGATGAAGACGGGGAAGCCGGAGGAGAAAAGAAACCAGACTTATTTCTGAATACAGTCATGAAGGACATGAAAAAACAGAAAAGAAACAGAGAAGGTTACAGGGATGGAGAGACTACCTTTTTCAAAAAAATTTCAGTGTTAAAGTTTTGCCACTCACTGCGTCCCGTCGCGATGATGGTTGATGCAAGTCAGTTCTCGTTTGAACCTAAACTCATGATGGAGATGGGAATAACCGAGGAGAATGCAAAGCGAGTTGCACGTCTTCTAGAAAAGTTGGAAGAAACATCCAGCGAATTTCTCAGCTGTTGTGAAGATCTCAAAGTCCTTGCTCGACGTGAATTTAAGCTGCTTCTCAAGTGGCGTATGGTTGCTCGCAAAGTCTTGAAAAAGGCGGACCTTTTAGACGCCCACACGGGCGAAGATGTTGATGAAGATAGTGATTTGGATGGGTCTGAAAAGGGAGATGAGGGTGATGACGACCACAATGGTGAAGATGTGGACAACGCAGATGAGGTGTTGGATGGAGAGATGCATAAAGCTAGGGCGGAGGCACTAGCGGTTGAGAAACGGAAAAGGCGCAAAGCAAACAAAATCAGAAGTGCTATTCAGCGAAAGATTGACATGAAGATCATACTGCCTGATGAAGAAGGCGCCGCAACGCATGATACATCTGATGCATTGTTTACGTTGAACACAGCGAACCGAGCTGAGCGTCATGGAAGTAAAATGGTAGACGTGCCGGTCGACGTTGTAGATGCAGTCGTAGAGGAGGAACAGAAAAAGCAAGATGAAGAGGAAGGGTACGAAGGTGACGCTGAAGTAGTTGGAATGTCAATCGAGGGTGAAAAGCTACTGAAACCGATGCGTTACCCGAATGAACTGGCAGATACAAAAACTGCCCAGGCCAAAGAGACTGGCGAAGTGGAGGATGAGTTGGACAGATGGTACAAGCTATACTTGAAGCATACCAAGCGCGATAAGAATGGATTAGCTTTGAAAGAATCGAAGGAACTCAAGCGAATTACAAAGAGAAAAGCATTGCGGGAGGCACAAAAAAAACGTGAAGACGAAAACAAAGGTGGTGTTGCAGATGCTGAAGAAGTGGATGTAAAATTGGTGGTAGACTCTTCAGAGTCTAGTGACGATGAGGACGCTGTCATGGACGAACACGAAGATGCGGACCGTGTTCGCTCGATACAGTCACGAGAGGCGGCCCTGTGGTTCTCACAGCCTGTTTTTGAGGGCATTGGTGTCGATTCGTCGGATGACGATTTTGACGTGAATGATAAGGCCGTCGATGCGGACGACGATACGGATGGCATACCTGAGGGTGTGGTTGAAATTCCTACCGAAGATATGGATGTTGGCCAGGACAGTTTCCATGCAGCAGCAAAGCAAGAAGCTAAACGTATTGCTTTGAATCAAAAGGAAGACAATACCGGAGAAAACGATGGATTCGAAGTCGTGGCATTGGAAAAGGAGAAGGATGATGACGATAAGGGTGACGAAAGTGATTCCTCTTTTCATTCCTCAGACTATGATACTGACGAAAAGGCCGAGATGATGGCTATTGGAAAGAAAATGAAGCATTCGAAACAAGAACAAGACGAAATACTGGATGAAGGGTACCACCGCTACACATTTGATGACCCTGTAGAACTCCCGAGATGGTTTGCTGATCAGGATGGGGAATATCGTGAGCGGCGAATGCCAATAAGTAAAGAGGAAGTGGCAGAAATGAAGGAGTATATTAAATCATTAGCTGCCGCACCGACGAAGAAGGAAGCGGAAGCCAAAGCAAGACGACGGGGACGTCTGGAGAAGAAGATGGAAGTGATGAAGACGAAGGCAAATAACATCGCAGAACAACAGGATGTGTCGGTAAATTCGCGAATGAAGGCGATTGAAGATGTATACAAGCAGGCCATGAAAGGCGGAAAGAGGGCCGGGAAGAAGGACAAAAGGAAAGTTTATCAGGTGGTCAGACCGAATGGACGCATGGCTGTAGGCAAGGATGCCGGAAAGGGTCGCAAGGCACTCAAAGGCACTCGTACGACTATAGTTGATCGTCGCCTCAAATCTGATAAGCGCGGGATTCAGAAAGCCCAGAAACGCGGCAAAAAAGGTAAGAAATAAATCCTCGCACAAGTACAGTCCATAGTAAACTGAATCAAATTTGCCACGTGTATACACTTTCTGCCCTTTCCACTGTTCAGTAGTTATTACACGTGTCAACCGTGACAGACATTGCAGTCGTTCACTATGTTGGAATGCAATCCCCAGTCCAGTAGTAATCGCCTCGGCTCGTTGAGGAGTTGGCATCGGATCAGATACTAAGATAAGCAACGTTGATCCATTTTCAACTCTGCCCAATTCGACAATTACCTTCTTTAATTCACTCTTCTCCAACTCAGAACACATCATGACCGATCCCGTCTCTGTGCGCGGTTCTTTCTCTTTCGACAACCTCGTGCGCAACAATTTGCTCACATCCAAAGGCTACAAGCCGCCGATAGCCCGTAAGACGGGTACGACCATTGTTGGTGTCGTCTACAAGAATGGGGTCGTTCTAGGAGCTGATACGCGTGCTACGGGCGGA
>JAULBU010051171.1:0-12811 GCA_032358235.1 Odonthalia washingtoniensis | reverse complement strand
GGTGTACTGCACAATTCTTCATGTTACGTATGATTTATATGATGGTGTACTGCACGTTCGTTCATTTTTTGAATATATGTTTTATGGTAAACTACAATTTTCTTCAAGGAAAGAAACCGTACAGGGTAGAAAAGATACAGTAGATTGCACATACTGCAATATACAAACCACGTAAACTACAGCATCATACACAATAAACAGATTCTGGGCCATGCTACATTAACGATACTGAGCATTCTGTAGTTTATTTTCTGGTTGAACTGCCTTTTCTTCCGTACATGAGAGTTTCAGGTCCTAGTTCCCCTATTCGATACATATGAACTCCAATGGAATAGTAAATGTTTCAATCCATTTCGAAACTGCTGTGAATGAAAAGCAACATTCTTTTCCGAAGACACTGACGGGGCTTTGTATGTTCCTTCAAGACACGGTCAGACATTTGATTGTTGCTCAAAAACTCATAAATGGTACCGAATAAGTAATTGGTGATGTAAATAAATGCCGTACCCTTTTGTTGTGTACGTTCCCAAGATTCAGAGGGTACCTTGTGTATTGACTGGAACGCTCCACTGAGAAAATTTCTGTTCTTGATTGATGGAACCGAAAACTTCCTCTCTTGATTCAATTGCAATGTTGAACTGTCGTATTTTTAAAAGGTATAATGGTAAAGCCGTTCGTTTGGTAGTTAAATGTTGATTGATCGTCCTATTCGGGTCCATGGCTTAATCAATGTCTGACCGCGGAAACCAATTTTCGTACCCGTATCATTTTTCAGACTTAGGAGACGCTTTTCCTCTGCTTTATTCATGAATGCATATATGATAGAAACTCTGTGAAATTGAAGCATGTATTCGAATATTTTGAGGCATTACATATCATGAAAATTGGACTGCTTCCTGTTTCAAGTTTATTGATCGACTAGATGAAAAAAAGTTGCACCAACCAAGAATCCAGTCCACCTGTTCTTCGCCTTAAGCAAGTTCTTGAAATTTTCCATTATACTTCTTTCCCTTTTCGCATCAATATATACTTTGAGAGAAACACGGCCTATTTGTCAAACGTTTTGTGTACCAAATTTAGCGAAATTCTTGTCAACATTAGGTCCAGAAACGAGAAAAGTGCATTTTTCAACGTTTTCTTCGCTTTGTTAGCCTTCATTTCCAACATTTCCGTCCCTTTAGTAATAATTGGGTCAGTATTCGAACGGAACGATTTCAAGTATAATTTAATGGGAGGTTTCTATAGTTGAATTGTGCATTTTGAAACGCCTTAGATCCGAAGCTTTGTAGAAAAGAAAATATGAGAAATCTTGTGAGTTCACGTTCTCTCTCATAGAATTTTTGTATGAACTGATCTGAATTTATGTGCAGGAGATGAAGATGGAGCCAATATGGTGATAAACGGGGAGTACGATTGAAAATGTTGGATTTTTTGTTGAGTTGATTAGATCATACATCTTTAAAAGCTTCTGTCACAGAAAGTGTTGTAATTACCATAATATAGAACGGTTGTACAAATGAACAGTTGCAGAAATAAATGTGTCTGATTTTATGACATTGTTTTGATGTTTGACATAAAAAGTGTTGATGAAATTGAGGAGAAGTAAACTGAAAAATTCTAACAACCAATTTTGGCTCGTGTGATCGGTATGCATTCAAGTGGAATAGTTTATTTAAATTTAGTAGACGGTTGTAGCAGCCGTTCTTATAATTTTAAAAATTGAAGAAAGTTCAAAATTTTTGTCCAGCTGGACAAAAAGTTCAATTTCAAAAATTTAAATAGTAAAACTCTTTCAAATTCAAAAGAATATTATGAAATGGTAATTTTTAATTACGTGGTTTCAAGCAGTTTTGAAAGCTGGGTAATGTCACAACGTGTAAGGAATGACAGTTAGTAATACCTAAAATATCAAAATCTGTTCACTGCTGTTATATACCGATGGTGTACATTTCCCTATATTGGTCAATACATCACAAGAACAAAAGAGACGTAAAAATGGTAGTATTCCAGGCAGTACAAATTTTAACCAAGTAGTGGCATTATCACGTTTGCATATTCCTAATTAATATCATCATCACCGTCATCTTCTTCGTGATAATTTGGAAAACTACCTTCATTAGGAGTGCTACTTGAGTATTATGAAACATTGTTAGTGGGAGTTTTATCTCTTCAACGCAGTGAATGACCAAACTCATATTAAATGGCGTCTGTCAAGTTACTAACTTCCGGAATGATATATGTATGATATCTGAGAGCATGATTTCCACTCCATTCCGCACCAATATGTTGCAAATAGCCGTATTCAATGAAAATGGATTGTCGGGGATAGTAATTTCTTCCAATTCCAGGATGTTTCCTAATCGTTCTGTTTCCCCAACGCTGTAGTGAACATACTGGTGGGACCCCGGTACAATTCATAGAGATACAGCTTTATCGGCGATTGTAATTGTGAAATATCTAGCCAAACCACTGTCTCTAACTTCAAAGGCGTTATGAACATGCTGCAGCTGAAATTATCTACCAGTGAAAAGAAATTGAACACCTGCTATTGGAATTTTTGTACGCCATTATGCATTGTTATCCAAACTGAGCTATACACACATCCATCCAATACGTAGGTCTATTGTTCCACGTCTTTTAGCCAAATATACACACAATTTGGCTTCGAACATTTTTTCCAGTAATCTTTATGAACTGGAGTAAAGTCCAATTCTCTTGTTCCTATAATCTGCATCGATTTTATCATTGGCTCTGTTTATGATCGGATTCTATTCTTGTCTTTTGCCTTCATCTTTTAAGTATTTCTCCCCTAGAAATGTTTTTCTACTTATTTAAATAAATCCCCACTTCTTTCAGTTCGGAACATTTCAAAACTAATTTCTATTTTCTTGTTTGGTAATTCTAATGAGTCATACATGCCATCAAGAATACAGTAACCTTCACTGTCTAGTTGTTGCTTCTTCCTAGAAAAAAGAGCTTGCCCAGAAGCACTATTCTCGTCAGTTTATGAATAACCTAAACGTCCGGCATCATCCGAAATTTTCAACACCTCAATATGGTCTATTTGCTTTATTCCAGCCCACATCCATGCTAGATTTCTAATTTCTAAGATGTGACCATATTCAAATAATATATTCAGACAATGACCATTGGGGGTAAAGGCTGCCCTTAGTTACGTCCTGGTGTTCCTTATTGTTATTTTCTGACTTACAGCTTTGCGATAAACAGAAACTCCAACATATCCATATCTTTCTTAATTCCTCGTTATTTCTTCTTTCAATTGTCTACCTTTCTCAGGTGTGTACTCGAACTTATGTCTTCGATGTAGTGACATGTGTTCAATCGTAACTACATTTTGACACCGTTGAGCAATTTTACGTTGTTGTCCTGAACATCTGTATGGAAGTATCGTATGAGTAAGGGGGTTACCGAACAGTAGCATGTCTTCTCTACGTTTTGGAGGTGTTTGAAGTGACAGTGGTTCCAAACATTTCATTTAAAGCATCAGTGGATCCAAATCTAAATATAAATGTTTTATGATATCTTTTAATGCTTTTCCGTTATTCTTTGAGAAATTTCTTGTAAAGAGAGAGTAATCATTTTCTCTATTAATTATGATACTGGCTGGTGGATTTCGTTTATATCTACGTCTTGTTTTCACTTGACGCCATCCATTACCCTCCATTCCATTGTTCATTTTCTTTGTATTTGATGTTGCATGTTCTTCGAAAATTGTTTCCTAATATTCTTAAGCAGGATTTCATGGTGGTTTAGAGCTCGGACTTCCAACTTGACGTCAATTCTACCTAATTCAACCTGTACTAGTTTCATATTATTGAAAACCATCGTATTAGTCTTCTGCTATCTTGTCCTCGTCTCTGCAATGACGATTTCCTAGATTTCCTTCATTTTCTTCGGTACAAGTTCTTGTCCGAGGTCACGGCCATTATAAAAACCTTCTTTTAATAGTTCATTATTTGCCTTTAGGAAGGTAACACTAACAGTGTAGAAAGCGTTGTCATCGACGGACCCCCTGTTATCACATTCAAAATATGCTTGCACCTCATCGAGAAGAAGCATGATATCTTTCTTTGTCCCATTCAGGGGATAGAGACTGTCGCATCATAATACACCTAGTTTTCAAGCCTCTTTCGCATCCCCAATTGGCCACTTGTCTTTTACCGTGCAATTACAGTCTCATATCTTACGAATATCGTCGCAGAACGTGCATAAAGAGCGTACGCCCTTGATTCCATATTAATCAAAACATTGCAAGTTGCATGTTATTCTGAGTATTAACTACCCTTTCCAACACAAACTATTTCCATATTCTTTCTTGATGGTCTCAACATATCGAATGACGCTCGACATTAGCTCAATTATTGATACATCCTTATTCGTCAGTAATGAGGAAATGGTACCGGTGTGTATAAGGTTGATCACTTCCCATGATTTAATATATATCTTACCTTTCTGGGACACTATCACAACACGAATGGGTCCCCTTGTCCAGTCCACCGTCCCATCAGCCTCCATTTTTGTCAATGATTGGATTGCAGAAAGTCTATGACGGCCATCGAAAACAATAAGTGTGTATTCCACCCGTAAACATAGTTTACAATTGTTCTGAGTGAATACATCATCTACCGCATCCAACTCACCATCTTCCTTTAATTCCAGGAGACCAGGCTATTAAAATGTAGCAGATACCGTTCCATGGAAAACCCCGTCCTTCTTCTTCTGGAACAACAACACGAAATTATCTCTATGTGTTGCGTCCACGTCGCAGAGCGGATTCTTGACAGCTAGTATTTTTTCGGACTTAGAAACACCTACACGGTCTTATAATTTCAAATTTTGGACTTGTGCAGTTTCAACTAATTAACAATATCCTCCACATCGTTTTTCCTTTTCAATTTCTACTTCTTGAGGTTCCATATATATTTTAATTTCTTAGGAATCCCAGTAGTGCACAGATATTTCCTCTGACTCCAAATTATGCAGTGTCTTAGAATTGTTGAATACTTTAGACAGCAGATTATACCGGTATGGAATTTTCTTGTACTTGCTGTTGATAATAACGTCTTCGATGATGATCCTATCCATACTATCGGGTACCCCCTCCGTTGTGTCAATATTCCAATTCCAATATTACCGATCATCTTGAGTGTGACCACGAAACGGTTTCGTTGTTACTAACGCACTCCCGACCACAATTTTTCAGATTTAAATTACATATGTTGTCCTGTTGAGTTTCGAAAACTCCGTCAAATCATCTGCATAAGTACAGTATGGGCAGAATACTGTAACTATATCACCTGCTGCAATACCTCTCGATGTCATCTTACTTACACATTGCCGACAACAGAAAATATATAAAACTTTTTCCTCCATATGGAGGGCAAGAATTTGCAGGAAATTATGTAATTGATTTTTTGTTGAGAACTTTTCCCGCATATGGAGGCTGAAAATTTGCAGAAAATTTAATAATTGATTTTTTACAACAAAAATTCAATTATTTAATTTTCGGCAAATTTTCGGGCTCCATATGGAGGAAAATTTTACAATTTTTTAAATTGGAACATGATTATATTTCTTTTGGCTACTTACAGTGACAGAATCGACTACTGGTACTGGCAGTAAAAAGTAAGAAATGTGGGTGAATACGTTGGTCCCTATTAACAAATTACTCTATCCATATTCTAATTAATCAAAGAATGTGACATCGACCGGTATTGATCTGGATCCTACATTTCACTATAATGGTAAAGAAAATATTCGTCTTCCATACAAGGTATTGCACATACCCGACAGAAGTTTCGGCTGATTACAAACGACAGGCCACGTCATGCAAATACAATAAAAAGAAGAGATTGTACACTATGCGACATGCAACAAATGGAAACGATTATCAGCAGCACACGGACAGATCCGATGCCCATTACGAGGGACCTGATGTGTAAAGAGTGTACAGCGATGAGCCGGTCTGTGCGGTTCCTGATTACCAACGTCACTTTCAACCTTCGAAACAGGTTACAGATGAAAAAGTTAAAGCGAATCATTTTGTAACCTTATCAGAAGAAATTGGAATTGTCGCTGTAATCAAGGTAATGCGGATACTTAGATCAGATACTTTTAGTGCATATGTTGTTCATAGCGACATAAATGAATGGAATAAATTTATGACAATTGTGTACATAATAGTGGATCGCAGTTTAATCGATGACGGATTTCAAAAAATGGAGGTACCGTACCACACTGCGTCAGAAGGCAATATAAAAGCTTTCCTATACAAAAAAAGACGTCATTGATGTTTTACGTACACAAATGAATGTCGCTAGTACCACAGATGTGAAATTTAGACCGTGTTTCAACGAGGTTGACCGTGATTATATCTCACATCCTCTGCACTCCGAATTCTTTGCACAGTTATAGATGTCCATCAAAAACCATGTAATATCAAATGACAAGCCTCCAATTGAGTTGAATCAAAGTAGAGACACGACTTCAAAGTCCTTCATTGAAATTTCTCATATATATACCGTTAAAATAGCAACAACTTTGAAGTCGCAATCTTAGTTTGTACAATTCAGACGTTTTCTGATAGAACATGGTTATACTTTAGTTGTCTTTCTTCCTGTTGGGTTACAAGGATCACAGTAAGGGAAATTCATAGAGGCCTACTGCAGCAATACTAACACAGGAAGTGATTATATTATCGCGATTAACGATCATGTCCCACTGACCTCGTCAGTGCGGGGTCGAGATGATAAAATGGTTTCGTTGCATGAAGCAATGACAATAGTTCTTTCACCGTTAATTGAAAATTGTATGGAAAGTATTAGAGTATGTATAAACAACAAGACGAAATTGAATTGCTTCCCTTTCATAGTGTCATATTGTTATGACATACCAGAAATCAAAGCCACGTCTAGAGTTATTCATAATTTTACCACCACACGTCCATGAGTAAGATGCTTGGGAACTTCAACAGATTTCAATACCGGTCCAATACCTGCATTGTCGCCTCCCAGAATCGCTGACTATGTACGAACCAGCAGAGATGCCATTACCACTTTGTTGAAATCAGAAAATATATCGTCGTCAAGGACAGAGAAGAATTGTTTACGAAGGGAAGCACAACAAATTCTGGAGGACATTTCTGTCGCACCATGGGTGCCATTCATGGAGAGGCTAGAAAAGAGACATCCTCACTTACTCCTTCTGGGTGTCTTCTCAATGCCTACGTGTGAACCATTCCATAACTTTCATCTTTTCACTTCTAAATCAATCAAAACTTGTTTCATGACATATCTGTCAAGTCCATTCTTGACTATGAAATGCATGGACAAGCAGAATAACGGGAAACAATTTCGGATACAGTTCTTGGTGTTGTTACTGGCTTGTAATTCACTCCTCGCTGCAATAGAAAACCAGTTCGGTGCATTCGGTTTTTCTGTTGACTTCTCAACAAGGGGTAAATCCCAACAGCTGAACGGTTTATTTCTAAGTAATTCAATTCCAGGAATATTGGATGTAAAATATTATAAATGTTGGATATGTTTTCCCTTTCGTAGCAGGATGTATCAATAGAGTCAATGGTTACCAGGATGATTCTCCTTTGACAAACATTTGCACAAATTATCGAATATTAATGCAAGATTTTCTATCCGACAATAATTCCCCCAGATGGACACAGGAATCGATTGCTGACATCGGGTATAGGATTATTATTCTCAAATTGCAATGCAAAGAAACATTTCAGAAACATTGCGATACTGGAATCCACACATTTAAGTTCAATTTACTAGACCACGTGGTAGAAGACCTATCTACGTTTCGAAGACTAAATATTATTTATACATCACCTTATGAGCACTTTAATACATTCTTCAAACAGTCATATCTGTCTACTTCCAAAAGTATGGCGACAAAAATGGATGAATCTTTGAAAAACATGGGACCAACAATTTCAAATATATGTCCAAGTTCAACACATGCTGCATTTCTAAAACAACATTCCATCCAGACTTCTATACCTAATTCGACAGGGAAGACTACTATGGTTGAAGGTAAAACACAGTTATCACCATATTTGGTACGGGACAGTATTTCTGTTTTGTTACAACAGGTTGTTGCCATAAGACAAAGAATGGGACTACCTATCTAATCCACAACGGAATTGCTTACTTCAATACTGAAGAACTTATCACGTACCAGTCTTATAGTCTTCATGGATCTCATTCAGACGTACTTCCGAAACCACGATCTGTTGCTTGAAAAATCCGAGATTTACCTCACATTTGTCAAGTCATTGTACATAGTTGGCGAACATCTCCAAACGTTGCAAAAGTATGACAGTTCTAGAAATATAATAAATTACAGACCTCCTTCCCCACATCGTCGTAAAATGCAACGCATATTTATAACAACACAGTTTGGTCCGAGCAAGAAGAAAATGAATAGATTCGTTCTTATAAAGGGTGGTGACGGAAGTGATCCCGTTTAATATATAGCAAAAGTCCTCTTTCTATTCTATACGAAACGATACCGTACTATTGACAGGAAGAATTTGGCTTTCGTACAATACATGGAATTCACTAAGCCTCTGTACAATGTCGATAGTTCTGAACTGCATATGACTGCAATGGGCTACATCTGATGAGGTTGACTACACAAGACATGGCACAGACAAAAGTTCCGTGGAACATATATTAGAAACAGGAGAGTGGTACGATACCATTGATTTCGATACAATATGTTCATCTGTACATGTATTGCGGTCAAAATTCGGAATTGATTCGTTCACTGAACAGTTTCCATGGCCGAAGAAACGGTTTTGCATTAATCTTTTTTACATGGGAAGGGATTTGTTTAGATCTCTAACTACTGATACTGACGAGGATGACGAAGATAATTACCCCACGTAACATGGTCGTATACATTAATTTAGTTCACATTACATGTTCTTTCATTCTATATATCCGTCCGTATTTCCATTCACTTCATTACCTACTCTATCTTCAAACGAAGAAATTCGTTCTGGTCCTTCTTTGTACGGTTTTCTCGGTTTTTCAATACTTTTCCAGTCAGACGCTATTTCTGCAACATAAATGTCATGAATAATTCCGCACTGCGTTCCCATGTACCGTCGGACCCAGTTTGATTGTACAGATATAAAGTGTTTCTTCGGACTTTTCCTGGTAACAATTATTGTGGCTTCATGGTCCATTTCTTTTAACATACGGTCCTACTCTCCCTCTACACATTCCGGTACTTTTAACTCTTCAGGGACCAATTCTTCTACAAACCTTCCTATTTTCCTATATAACTGTTCCGTCACCAGTTTTACATATTTCGAAAACATTTGGTTGAATTCTTTCTGACGACCTCCCCCACTATATTCCTTAGCAATTAGTAGATTAACATGGCTACAAATCCAAGCATGTAGTCGAGGAATACTCATTACAGTCCCTTCCACAATGTCTCCTTCTTCTTTATCCGGAATATATCCAATGAAATCATGCAATACCGCAGGACCGATCTTGTTTATAGACAGATTCAACATTTCTTCATCGTCGCCATTTCAGTCAACTTAAGGTTCAACAGAACTGCCGCTTTCCCTTAATTGAATATTTGAAAGGTCCGCAGTATGCCACCATGACATGTCTATCACACCGTTTCTATTGGATTTCATTATTTTTCTCTTCGAGACAGCAATTTACGCCTCCTTTCGTTCCGTTGCACCGGACTCCCTAAAATTGAATCGGGATAGTAGAGAGCCATATACAGGTGCTTCAAATAATCTGTCTTTTGCAGTTCTTTTTCTTCCACTACAAAAATCAGATAACATCTGTCTCAAACGCCCCCCTCCCCAAAGTACCAACTTTTGATAGCGCTTCAACAACGTCATCCCTCATTTCTTCTGTACGATATATGTTTCACCACATTAAAATTCAGCTCTAATTAATTAACATATAATATCTACCTCACCATTGATGGAGGGGACATTTATGTTATTTTCACTGCAGAGAAAGGTCATTGGTTTTGGTACAATAATTAAACTGTCCGGCAATTTTATGCCATTCTCCATTACAATGTCTGCTCTGTTCGTCCATTTTCTGGTATTTTGCTCATTATATGGGTCCAATCCACATGTTTTCTTGATTCCCCACTTTGTATTCTCAGGTCTACTGCCAGTCAAATTCCCAAATATTTCGATGGAAATTTCCTTATCATCCTCTTCACATATTTTCCACGACTCTTGTTGTTATCTCCCATCTTTTTAAGAAGTTCTTGATTCAGAACTTCTAAACTCTGAATCATTCCTTTTACTTCAACATTCTTACAATCAAGTTGTATAACTTCTGATTGCATAGCCTTGATTGAAACCTCTTTTCTCATCACCTCCCGTGCTTTCTCATTGACCGAAATGATGTACTCATTCATTAACACAGAAAGTCTTGTGTTCTCCGCAGTTAGTTGTTGAATATCTTCTTCCAGCCGACGAAAATCTTCCAAACTCACTTCTTCATGTACTGACGAAAATTCGTCCAATACAGCACTCACACTGGTAGCGTTTCTACCATTTCCCACAGTATTTACATTCACATCACTGTCCGTTATGGAATCCATACCATCCATGTCGCGATTGTTCACTTCATCAATACCATTCATAGATGAAGATTCTTTTGTAACTGTTCCTCTCATTCTACTATTACACCCTCTTTTGTTTCCACGAACTCCACGAATCCTCCCTCTACCTCGACCTCGACCAACACCGCGCCTTTCCACAACCATGTTAGAACTAGGAACATCGAATTCATCTACCACATCGTCACTTTCGCAACTACCCGCTCTCACCACTTTCGACGCAGGTTCCGAATTTCCCACTGTTGACCGCGACAATCTTTCCGAACGTTTGCTGGAACTGCTGCGATACGCTATATCTGATTTCAGAACACTAAATGAATCGAAATAACTTGAAGATTACCTTTCATTCCTGGTACAATATTATTTTCAACTTTCGATAATGAAGCAAGTTATGACATAGTCTGAAACTACATGTAACGGCTATGATAGTAGATGTGTACAGCTTGCAGCCAAAACTTCACTACACTATATGTCTGGTAGACACTGTTTTCTAAATCCACATCATGTGGACTTCGATTTTTTCGGAGAATCAACTAATTAATTTTCCGCAAAACTTTCTACTCCATACGGTGAAGGCGATTTTGTGGGAAATCAATTAATTTCTTTTTTGCTGCAAACGGAAATTTTACCATTTCGGTATCTTATTTCATTCCATTCTAAATACAGCCTCTCTAAGAAAGGTTGTATATAATACGAATAGCACGTAAACACTCTTTAAAATACTGCTAATAAATTCAACTACTCCCCATGTTATCACCCACTGAGGTCACCATACCGTGTTTATGAAAATGATCATTTATCAAATCCATAATCGGAATGTGGTTACTACCATGGAGTAAACCACTTTACACCCATGTGTTTGCACCATCTAAAATATCATTGTAAAGACGTGAGTCACAAGTAGTCTAGTTCTAACTGTGTCCCTTCTTCATTACAAACCATAGTATAACAATTTGCAGACAGGCTACTATTCTCTAAACTGAACGCTTTCAACAAAACATGCAGTACATATTGTAATATAGGAAACAAAGAACCACCAAATTGACTGTACTAGTGATCATTTCACATAGTACTTGAACGTAATTGAATTTATAAAACATGTTACCTCGTTCATATTATGATACACTAACAAATAAAAACAAGACATGGAGAAGATAAAAATGAGATGAACACTTGTTCAATTTAAACTCCACCACCATTAATACATTTTATTCAACCATTCACTTCCTTTCCTGACAATTCCTGACAATTTCAGTCGTAATCTCTTTACAGTATTCAACTGACAGTACTTTCTTTGAGAATAATCTCTCATCAAAGTCAGCTTCGAAGATGATGTTAATAACTTCTTTCACCTCCTTCCTTCCAACTAAAGATTCTATGATACTTAAAGATACATCCAACTACTTTTTTAGCACACCAGCTTTGATCTTGTCCATTTCATATCCCATTACCGTCAATAAAGGACGGATTTAGCTATAGTTGCAGTACTGCCAGCCGCCTTTCTACATCCATACTGTTGTTCATCGGAACCTTTCATAATAGTATGAGATGTTTCTGTTGAATTTCCTATTGAATTATCCGGTTTAAAGGTACAGCTGTGTTCTGTGATTGCAAGAGTTGGGTAAATAGGTGATATGTTTTTCTCTATTAAAAATTATCACACGACACATTAATTACATAAACTACTGAAATATATTTCGTACATTGCTTATAAATTTCAGAACCAGTATCATACATCATGATGTATCCATCTTTTGCATGTCATGCACCTGTATTCCCATTCCTAGTTTTAAAGGCCACATACTTGTGGTGTCTTCTGAGAATTTCGAGGACACCACGCATTTTCGTTGATAGCATACACGAAACAGAACGCTTACGTCCACATTTAATTTTTTGGATCCCATAATTTTTTTAATTGCTTTATTTTCGAATTGTGTAATTTTCATATTATTTTCTGTCTTATGTTTACTTGATTTTTTATTATAAAATAATATTGGATGTTTTAATGGCAGTAGTATTTTTCGATTGCTCAACATTTTTCATATCTGCCGTTTCAGTGCCAAAAATGACCGTTGTGTGTCTCTTTCAGTTATTGAAATTTCAAATAATCAGCCATTTATGTGCCGTTTTCATACATTTCCATTACGTGCTTTTCTCT
>JAULBU010051160.1:0-12812 GCA_032358235.1 Odonthalia washingtoniensis | reverse complement strand
ATTGGTACTGTCTTCGTAAGTTTTGTGAAGCGGTATGGTATAATAAATATGTATTGGTTACTGCGTGATATTTTGATCAGTTCAACCAACAAGTCAATAGCAACGGATTATATAGGAGCCTCGACGGGAAACAGTTGGAGTTACGTTGAAATTTGCATAGTTTAATGCGGTTGCGGGCACATACGGGACATCTTCGGGCTGTTGTGTAACAATCAACGGCGCATACCGGTCAGTACAGTGATGGTGTATGATCTGGTACTGTTTTCTTCCACCGGAGTGTCCGACAAGTATGGTGTAGTGATGTATGTGAAGTAATATCTATTTCAAAACGTGAGGAATGCAGGTTTGGGGACCTATTTCTGATTTACAGGTGAGTGTAGGCCGTCGTCGTTAAAACCGAACGCTACACCACCCCGTGTTAAGCTTGTGACGTACTTCCATGCATAATGTGTCGAGTTGTTGCGTGATTAGCAGCTCCTTGGTGGAAAGTTGTAGAAATAACGGGTCCGACGGGGCCGAATTCGGTAATGTGGTGAAGAAAGCATCGACTGAGAAGTCATCTAAATAGTTATGGTCAAGGAAGCCTGTGTTATCCGATGAGAGTTAGTTGAAATGGGTGGTGTCGAGTGATAGTAAGATATGTCCCTGGTTTGTGCGTTTGTCGTTTTGATCCTTAATTGTGAAGGTCGAGAGTTCTTCCGCTTAATTCTAGACGGATTCAGCGCTGTGTGGATACGGGAGAGGGCATTTACTTCCGTTTTATACATACCAGTTTTCTACTCTATGTGGAAGTCTAATTCGGATAGCCGTAACCGCGAGCGCATGAGTCTGCATGATGGATCAGTTATGGTAAGAAACTGACCGAGCACCGAATGGTCTGTATAAAAGACGAACTTATCGTATAGAAGGTATGGACGAAGGAGTTTGAGAGCACACACTACGGCAAGGCACTTACGCTCCGTTGAGGAGTAAACCTTCTCCACTTGGTTCAATGAACGGAACCAATAACCGATAGGTCTACGTCCCCCATCAGAATGGGTTTTAAATAGAGCGCAGCCAACCTGATAATTTACTGCAGGAAGGTTGCACTGAGAAAAAAAGCAATAATGGGGGTGTACATACGGAGTGTGGAGAGCTGTGTTTTGATCCTCATTCAGTTGGAATGAGTCCGGATTGTTCTTCTTCAGTAACTAGTTAAGTGGAAATGCTGTATTACTGAAGCTTGGGATGAATCGTTCGTAGACGTTGCAGAGGCCGAGGAACGATTGTAGATAGGTCTTTGAATTTGGTGGTTTGGCTTGCTGGAGTTATTCCGTATTCGTTTGATCAATCTTCAGTTCGGCCGGCTTGATGAAATGGCCGAGATACCCGACTGTACTCGTGATGAGACATGTATGCCATTTGAATTTGTTCAGTATAAGGTTGAGCGCTTGTTGAAACCTTGCGGGTGTGTTAGTTAGACCGAATTGACATTCGGTTATATTGATACATGTCCGCGTGGTATACGAACGTGGTTTTTGGTTTGTATTCTGTGCGTATGGGCACTCGCCAAATGCCGGAGTAAGGATATAAAGTGTTGAATATTTTAGAGTCGCCAAGGGAGTCGAAACATTCGTCCACGTGGGGAAGGGAGTAACTATCCTTCACAGAAGCTTGGATAAGCTTCCAGTAATCCATGCATATTTCAAGTTGTCTGCCTTTCTTCTATGCAAACAGTACAGGTGCCGCCCATTCGGAATATGCAGAACTGTATGCTGGACAGCAATGGGCAAAGGCTAAGGAAATGTTCAATCAGCACCTGGACTTATCCTCGACCACGTGTAGGTGCAGGCGTAGGTGTGAAGTGTGGTCTGTTTCGGTGCGAAGTATTCGTCAGGGTAGCCTGATCGTGGGTATGGTGTATGTCAGAGTACGGTAGACATCAGCGGTGTCAGCTTAGTACAGTATCGTGTTGAAAAATGGTACAGTAGCTACGTAACACAACAGGGTGTACTATTAGCACCAGGATAGTAATAAATATGCAGATAACGAGAAGAAGGATGTTTATGGATATGGACGAACGAAGGATGATAGCAGGTTTCGTTGGGGACCAATGAAATGGGACGTAGTGACTTCGATAACTACAATAAACAGTGTTTATTTAGGAGTAGAAAAAGTAAAAGTGAGTAGAGAGAAAAGGGTGAAAGGGGAAAGGTGGAAATGGTATTCTTATAAGGCTAAGGATGCCAAACACGAATCCCAGACAGTAGATCCTTTGGCAAGTCGGAATTCAAGGGTTTCCTGAAGCATGTAGTGTGGCTCGCTGAAGCTTTTCAAATTGTTGACTGCAGCGCGCCGACCAAAGGAAAACGGAAGGACAAAAACGCTTCTTCCAACGGATCCCGCTCCTGGAACAACAATGACGGTAAAGACAAGAGGTCTTAAACCAAAGTCCAGTAGATCCGAGGAACCCCCTTTATTTATAGGAACCTCATAGACAGAAAGGTCTGCGACATTTTCTCAAAGATTGTCGCGACTGTCCGGAGGACGAGAAGAAACTGATCCTTGCGGAACGTGCGAAAGAAAAGTTGAAGGATGGGCTGTATAAATCAACCCGAGGACAGATAGGCGCCCAATCTCAGACACCCGCGTCAACAAGACCAACAGACGGTCGTCTCAAGTTACATGCAGTCAATCTGTCCGGATCTTCGTCATGCACAATCGTTGTGTCCGACGGCACATC
Source organism: Odonthalia washingtoniensis (assembly GCA_032358235.1). Lineage (NCBI taxonomy): Eukaryota > Rhodophyta > Florideophyceae > Ceramiales > Rhodomelaceae > Odonthalia > Odonthalia washingtoniensis. The sequence goes on along the minus strand of JAULBU010051160.1, from coordinate 10,090 downwards.
CTCATTGAACGGATCCGGCCGTTGTGATGAAGGTTGCGACGACACCATCGCATCACCGAAGATCGCTCAAACCGCGGTTCTAAAAGGCATTGGAAGGTTTGAAGAGATTGCTCAAGTTTTGATCCAAGTTGCCCTCACTCCTTCGGACGAAAGTTCACTTTCTCGCGGGTGTGAAGAGTACCACGTTTGGCGTTAGAACTTTCAGCTGGAAGAATCGCCCTAAAAACGTCTCTTTTCTGGTGGCGGACGCTAATCTGTCTTGCGAGGATGTGCTCGTGGTCCACTCAGTATTACAATACCTCGGAATCGACTCTCGTACCATGTTGGAAAGACACTGCGCTGTACTTTACAGGAAAGACTGTTCATCGGTCGGAAATCCCTCGGTTTCCAAAGCGTTTGGCTTACTCGGTCGTCTCATGGTCTAATGTCTTCGACGTGTGCATGGATCCGATCCGATTGACAACGTAGCCACGCGCGCCTCGTCACCTGATCCGAACAGACTGAGAGGCAACTACTTTGCGCACAAGTATGATATCGATCCTTTTCCCGACCCGGATCTAATAACATTGGAAGAAAACGAGCGTGAAGAAACAGAAAGGGCTGACATTGCAGCCATGTTGAATCGGTCGAAGGAAAATGGCTTTCCCAACTTACACTGGCCGCAGCTCGAAGCTCTAATCTGAGAAGATTCGGATACATTCAGCACGAATTTCTCTTCTACCCCAGAAAAGCTTCCAACTCTGCGTATCAAGTTAACTGACGACACACGTCCAAAAAACACGAGTCAGGTTACGTAATTACTCCGCCTCCAAAAGAGAGTTTATGGAAATGGTTATGGAATAATTGGTCAAGCATAACCTCGTCTATCCAAACCCATCTTCAAAATGGGCCTGTGCTCCTCTCATCATTCCAAAGCTAGGGCCGGCTAAATGTTTCACTGTAAACTTGCTATCAATGAATAGATACACGAAACCGTATCAATTTCCCATTCCAGGGGAGAACACGAGCTGACCAAGACTACAGGCTCACGTTACTATGCCAACTTTGACTTCATGAATGGCTACTGGCAGCTTCCACTCGATCCAGAATCACAGGAGTGTCAGTCTTTCATCACCCCGGATAATGTGTTTACGCCAACACGTGTGACTCAAGGAACGACGAACGCCATCCTGCACATCCAGTCATCTCTAACTATGAACCTGCCGCCAGATCTGCGAACACGAACAATCCTATGGGTAGACGACCACCTCTTCCACGAGCAAACAATGGAGGCCCTGATAAATGACATTCATTCCTTCATTAGTTACTGCGTTGAATGCAACTGGAAACGTCATCCGAAAAAATGTGTGCTCTTCACGAAGTCCGTGAAGTGGTGTGGAAAAATCATCAGTACGGATGGCGTACGACACGATCCGTCAGGGTTAGAAGGATTGGTCAACATGGATCTCCATACCACAGGCGCCCAGATAAAGAAATTACTCTGCGAGATACAGTGGCTGCCCTCCGCCATACCCCAATTCCAAGTCCTCGTCCAGAACCTGCACAAATTCCTCGAAAACGTGTATCACCATGCCGGCAAACGCACGAAACACGCAATGTCTCGTGTGTTACTGCGTGACATCGGGTGAAAGCAACAACATACCTCTACATTCAAGACATATAAACAAACCATCATCCGCCACAAAATGCTGGCTCATAGAGACGAGTCTAAGTGACTGTGAATTTACACAGACGCAAGCAACTCGCACTGCTCGGGAATATTGACCCAAGTCACACGCCATCAATTGTCGCTCCATCATGAAGATCAAGACCACGAACCTTTGGCTTTCCACTCCGGTTGTTTCGCCGACGCACAGGTCAGCTGGAGCACACTGGAGAAGGAAGCGTTTGCGGTTCTCGCGACCACAGAACGATTTCATTGGCTTGCATCATGCCCCGATGGGTACGATCTGTACATAAATCATAATAACTTGATCTTTATCTTCGACCCGTTGGCAACAATTCCAGATCTCGGCCAGAAGGCAATGCGTAAGGTGCTACGATGGGCCTTTCGCCTCTTGGAATACAATCAAGTCTGTTTTCACATCCACGGAGAAGACAATATATGTGCTGACTTGCTCACAACGTGGAGGGTCCCACTGACGATCAAGTGACTCGTCGCCATTCCCCATTACCCACAACCTTCTGCGACTTTGTTTGGCCATCGCAGTACGTGGTACAAGCGTCCCAGACAAATCATTGCAACGCCAAACCTGAAGATGTCTTGCAGTATGATGGTCTCTGGCGCCGTTATCCTACAAGTCTCATCTGGATCTCAGATGCAGATGACGATGTGCGACTTCGTCTCGCCATCATCGCCCACACCGGTGCGCCTGGTCACCGTGGACGACTCTCCACCGAACAGGCTCTGGTCAAGCGGTTTTTCTGGTCTACATTTTCAGAGGACATTCGGCTTTTTGTCAAGTAGTGTATCCACTGCCTCTCAACAACGGGGGAAGAAAGAGTTCCTCGCCCCTTAGGCCCGACTCTCCAGAAAACGAAGCCCAATAACCTTGTAGAATTTGACTACATTGACTTAGGCAACAGTACAACTGGGGATAAGTACATTCTCATGGTTTTCAATGAACACAGCGGATATAGTTGGTTTTACACGTCACCATCAACAATCGCCGAGATAGTCACAAACGCACTCCTCGATTGGTGACCCGCGTTCGGTGTCCTGCGCGGGCTAATGTCTGACGATCTCACTCATTTAAAAAATGAGACCATCCGACTCCTTACGAAAGGACTTCGAACGTCGCACCAATTCACGTTGCCCTACTGCCCGTAGTCGAATGGTGCAGTTGAGCGACCTGGAATGGAATTGTTGCGCGTGGCGCGCGCGCTGCTTTCGGAACTGCAGTTAATCCATGATGATTAGCCACCACTGGTAACGCTGTTTCAAAGCGCGCTAAACAACGCACCATTACCACAACAGAATAACGTTTCACCCATCACGGCATTCACGGGGCGTCCTCCCTCTCCACCTATCGCCACTTTCCTCCACACGTCGGATTCCAAACCTCTAACGCTCACTGACTCGCAGTAAGAAAAGCGTTCAACATCTCAACTTTGATCGCGTTCATGGAGGACTTACACCCAATGATACATGCTCACGCCAAAGCGCAACGCGAGCCTATGCGACATTGCAAACATAAGGGAGAACTCGCCAAATTCTGCGAAGGTGATTACGTCCTCCTTGCGATCGAAGAATTTTTCGAAGGCGAAAAATTATGCCTCCGTTGGCGCGGCCCACGCCGAATAGTCAAGGGATTGAATGACTACGTTTACAAAGTAGAGGAAGTGCGCAACGGAAACTAAGACGACATACATGGCACACGGTTAAAGTTGTACTCAGACAGCTCACTGGATGAAAAGGTCATCCTTACCATGTGCTGTCGTCTTAAACTGGAATGCCTGTCTCTCGTCTCCTCAAACTCGTCGAAAAAGACGATATAATATACGTAGAAGTCCGTTGGAAAGGACTCTCTACGAACGACGATACGTTGGAACCTCTCGAACGCGTCTACGAAGACATATCACAGCTTGTCGTCAAGCTATTCAACCGAAAGAACACGCCTGCCGATTTGCGAGACAAAACGCGTGTCAAAATCGTTTTCTGAGAGAGGGAAGTGTACCGATCGCTGACACCTATCGGTTCCAAGAGACACAACCTCCCTGACCGCGAGTATTACGTCGGGCTAAAATGGTTATCCCTTGTCTTTTATTCTTAAACTATTAACTTAGAATGATAGACGAGAAATTTTCCACCGATGGGACTTAAACCCGCTATCTCGCCTTTGCACTTCAGACTTTCCAGCCACTCGGCCACTACTGTAGGACGGTGAACCCGCTATCTCGACTTTGCTCTGCAGGATTTTTAGCCACTCGGCCACTACTGTAGGACGAAAGTGATGAAGTCTCCTGATTTTCCGGGCAATTACCGGAGTACAGTACCCCGACTGTAATTAATTGAATGTTTCGAAAAGCCGCGTACACGTGTGAATTTCTCACTTCGGTAGTGGGTTGAGTATTTCATATAGTTCTATTGATTTCAAGGAACACACAGTAAAGAAGGGGACCACGCTTCTGCGAAGCACCCTACCAAAACGCTGCGCGTTACTACCGAACTCCATCTCCAACAAATCGCTGCGGATTTGTTATAGTTACACAGAATATGCGGGATACTCGATCACGCCAGGGTTCTGCTGTTTGGTAATTTCGAATTGTTCAAGTTCTCTCGAAATGGAGCCTGAATGGTACGGAGCAGATTTAAACAGCCATTCGCCGAGTATGAAGTCGATTGAGTGTTCGGTCACCTTAATGTTACCCAACTTACTGAGCCACATGGGTTCGTGTTTCTTCAGAATAGTCCAAATTTACACATAGAAATCTTCTGGTACATCGAGCAGTATGTATTCCACCCGGGTTGGTTTTTCGTCTTCCTCCATTTGAGACTCGAGAAGCTCAAAAATATATTTGTTGGTTAACGCCGAATCCCTTGCGGATTACCGTTGCTTCCGAAAACGGGAAGGTGGACGAAAGAGATGGGTGCGGACTTGCGTTCGCAAAATGTTGTTTCAACAGAAGCGTCCTTGGGTGGTATTCAAAGTTGGCGATCAGTACAGTCATACCTCGCTAAGAGATGCAAGCATAAGAGATCCGATTTGCTAAGAGGCCCAGATCATTTACTCGAACTATATGAAATGTAGAGCGAGCTGTAAAACGTAAAAATGAGGTTTTAAGAAATGACCCCCGCACATGGCACACGTGTCCAGTTCGTCAGGATCTCTTTTTACGAAAAATTCAACCAGAGTGGTCTACTTTGAATGTGGAGCAGCCTCCCGCTTCGCATTTGCAGATTTGCGAAGCGCATCAACCAGCCTTTCCAGTATCCCAGTGCCACACCCCGTTTTTTCGCATCAGTGACAACCATCTGGAGCCACTACTCATTGCTACACAGCCTTTCATAAGTTCCTTCACTCGCTGCCTTATCCCCTTAAACATCAATGAATCACTGTCGATTTTGTAAGCTTTGACATGCCATATTGTAGAAGTCGCATGGCATCGAGCACATGTGCACCATACCCATACTTCAGTCCCGCTGTGTCCGCGCATTGATTCTTGCCCAGTTCACGTAACGCCACTCGGTTCGGCAGAGTTGCAATGGTTTGCTGCAAGAGCTGTGCACGACTGTGCCGTTTAACAGCAGCAATTATTCCCTGGTCCATCACTTGGTAAATGGAGGTAATGTTGGGAGACAGGAATACGTATTGAACTCCCCGTAATACTGGTAAATTATTTCGATGAGCACTACAGTTATCGCATATCATACACACATTTGCACTTGTCTTACGACGAACTGCCGGATACCAAAGATTTTCCAAGTAGTGGGAAAACATTATTCCATCCATCCATGTATTACGTTGAGATCACTAAAGTGTGTCGACTTTGTCACTGTGGTCTCCGAGGTCAAACGTATTCGGTTACTTTGACTTTCCAATAACCATGCACTCTAGAATGTGAGATCGTTCCACATTCGTGTAAACTGTAAACGTTACTCTGTTTTTAGCCTTCATGGCTTTAAAGCCATGTGCCTCTCTTCTTGTTTCTTCAGGAACTAAATATGAAACGTTGGGGAGGAGTTGATAGACCAAGCAACTCTCATCCTGGTTGTAAATGTGGCTTGGATCGTACTTTGCTAGCGTTTTGCAAAACTTTAGCATGGCTTCCGTTACCTCTTGCACGTCCACCTGACCGGTCTCACCGTGCAAACGCACACTGTGAATGGCTTGTAGCCTCAAAAACTTTTGAATCCATCCCTTATTTGCTTTGAAAGGTTCATCGCTAATATTGTGCTTTTGTTTTACCATTCGTGCTTTTGTTTGAATGACTTTGCCATTGACTGGCATACGGTTCTAGTTCTTTTTTATGTACGTCACAAATCCGTTCTCTATTATCTCCCTCTGTTAAAAATGTCAGTTTATTCTTATTTCTGAAAAGGATTTTAGAGTTCCCAGTTGGAGTTTAAACACTTCAGCAGTGTCGTTCATTGAACGACTCTGGAATGCCTCATAATGGGTAATGACGTTCCTTCTAAACTCGACGCCGTAGAATTTATTCTTTGAGCTACGAGTTGTCCCTCTTTTTTGATGGTCAGCTGATAGGTTTGTTTGTTATGGTACAGTTTTGAGGAGGAGCGAAAGGAACCAAGAGCTTTGTTTCTCACTAAAGGAATTTTCTGTAGTTCATTAAACTGGTTGGGATACCATTTACACCATTTGTTTAAATATCCTCATTCAATAGAAAGCGTAACAGAAAGCTCAGGGAAGTGAACAGTTCGACGTTAGTGCCTCTTTTGGGGAGAGAAAGATACGTTACAAGAGACGTCTTCATACAGTAGCTAGAGTGGCATACTATTCACTAATACTGCATAGGCCAGTAGAAAGATGAGGGGCTGTAAACTTGTACAAATGGGAACTTGGCGAAGCAGATGAGTCTCCCTAAGAGATCTGATTCACTAGGAGAACCGGCTTGAGTGTTTGAACTACCCGGATCTCTTAGCGAAGGATGAATGTATCTGGAAGGCTCTTCCGTCGGTAACGTCGCCTATCCCCGCATCAGAGAGACATAGGTGGTTATCATATAGTAGCGAGGTTGGATCAAAGAAGATTAATCCTCGGCACGCTTTGGTAACAGGCAACCAAGTTTGTGTCCCAGGTGGGATGAACGTCTGTTTTGAGACTTAAATATTTGGTTATGTTCGTCCTTTGGCGGAGACGTATTCTTGTTCCATTGGTAACGGTGGTGAATACTGGTATCTCTGGTTTTGATTTTGGAGGATCGGTATCGTGGTACCGTCATAGATTTCGACTAATAGCCTTCGCGGACCGATTGCTTCGCCTTGCTTGTCACAAAGATCACAGCCGGTAATCACAGCTTTTGCCAGTCTGTCAGCAACGTAAAAGGTCAACATTTCCGATTCGAAACCGAGTTGGACGGAGAGTGTGACTATCCCCGCTATGTTGATGGGTTTACTATTGGAGTCCCGTATATTCGTTGACTCTTTAAGAGATTTGATGATCTTGTCCATTCCATATGACATGTTGGAACTTCGTATAAATCTAGTTAGAACCAGAACCAGTGTCTAAAACTGGGGTGAAACGCTTTGTCCATCGGAGTGTGATACCAAGGTTGACGTTGACTCGATAATTGCATCTGAAGAGGAGGGAATTGGCTTCCTTTTTATCTTGGTTTGTAATATTCCGCCATGGGCTTTGGAGACAACCGATAATAGTTGGTGATGGAGAACAAGAGGGATTGTCAAGGTGACTTTGCTAATGAATTGTCGAAAGGTTCATACTTTTCTTTACAGAAAAATATTTCGGGAAGATCTCGGGCTAGTTTCCTTGTCTTTGTTCCTTATTGAATTCAGTACCAGTTTTTGGACTGTTAGATTTATGACGAGAAACCAGGGAAAGATTTTCCATGCAATGAGCAGTGTCTGGTACACGCCTTTTGTCGTTGGGGATAAATTTTTGAAGTTAGTTGTTACCAGTTCTATTTCGGAGAATTGAAGCTGACATGTTGGTGAAATGTGGTTTCGTTCCTAGTATTGGTGATAAATTAGTGGTGGTTGTTTCTGGTCACTGAGACTATGCGATATCCAACACACGTAGGTTGGTGTGGATGCGCGTCCACCGAAGGGGACGAACTCTGGTCTTACTGTATTGGTATACATGGACTAGTATTAATAGGGTTCCTCTAACGTAAAGGTTAAGGGGAGCTGATCGGTATCTACGGATGTTTCCGGCATTGATTGGTTGAACTCGGCTTCTTCTGAAGCGAGAATGTTTGATTCGTGCACGTAAAGAACTTCGCATGGTACTCGTGGTTCTTTGATGGCTGAAGTTGGTGAATTTTTAGCCCAAATCCCGACGTGTTGAACTCGATAAGCATCGCCCCGGTCTTGCAAATACTTTACCAGTCGTTCAAAGGATAAGTCCTGACAGGTTTCGTTCTCCTGGAATCTGACGACAATAGTTAGAGTGATGGGTGAAAGTCCATCCACGGAGAAGGTAATCTGTTCTATGAAAGATCAAAATGGCTTCAGGTCAGGAAGTTACACCACCGGAACGCGCTCCGTTACAGGTGGATCAGAATTGCTTCGTGACATTCCCGATAAGGAACTGAATTAATGCGACGTAAACCCGTGCCTCAGTTTGGTCGAGTATATTGGACTCCTACACTAATCGGGACAAGATTTGACGAAGAAATTAGATCACCACCAGAAAAATGGCGGTATTTCATGATAATTTCCAGGCCAGACCTTTGAGGTGCCTGAGTAATTCACCAGTGGATGCATTATCACGGACGCCGCGTGAGCGGGATAAAGGATAGTATCGGTAAGACATTAACAGGTCGAAGGCCGGGTTTGATGGTTTAAACGAGGTCAGTCCTCCATGCTTCGGGACTTTTTAAGTTGGAAGAACGGCACCGATAAAGCAAAAAGCAAGAATATCCAATTCTTGACCTGTGGTTTTTTCGTCCTCTTCCTACGAAGAATAGACTTAATCGGATATACTTTGGGTTCTTGCAAACGGATTGGAACGGTACGAGCGTGAAACTCGAGGTACTTTTCTTTAGTGGCGTGATGTATCACGATGTACCATGGCAGCCCGTTGAGACGGTAAGAGTAGACGTTGAGGTACGTCTTCCTGACCCAAGATGGTGGTATCTTCTTCTTATTTTGTTCCACTTAAAAGATCGATTTTTGATGAATTGGTGCACAGAATTCGAGGATTGCGTTACCATCCGAACCAAAACTTATTTCGGCCTCGGCCACTGACTCGGTTGGAGATTGTATTTTTTCAGTGAGGGACTGCTTAATTGTCGAAAGATCTTCGCGGATGTGTTTCAACTTCTTCTTGAATTCAGGCTTGCGGGTAAGCTCATCTTCCAGACGTTTATTTAATTTCGTTACTTTTTGTAGTTCAACGGATTCCTCTTCGAATATGCGCTGAATGATTGTCTCACGGGTTCTCTGGTCGCCAAGTGGTGCGGGAGGGGCCACCGAACCGGATTTTGAAGCTGAGCGGGAAGAATTCCGCGATTCCGCTGGTAAACTGCCGATAACAGACCGTTTTCATCACAATCAGAGCTTTGAAATGCCAGTATTCTTGTCGATGTTCATATGCAGTCAATTGAAAACTAGTTAATTCTATGCCGGGAGTTCAAGTGTAGGGCAACGCATCCAAAACAGGGGCGGCGAGACAAGGAAGGGGTTCGATTCCGTCGTTCCAAGACAGTACTACTATCAGTAACGGCACAAGTAACGTAGGGCTAACTAGAACGATCTATTGTAAGGAGGAGTTGGAAGCGGACGTCTGCGTTGACGGACGATGACCAATGACAAAGGTGATTAGACGATAATGTTGAAGTCAACCTTTGGGGGCAATTTAAATCTGAAGAACGCTTGTATTTATTGGAATTACCGATGGCCCACGTCAGAACCCCTTAAGTAGGCTCCTCATCCCGTCGGGTGGTAAGACGAGGAGTATACTGTAAATTGGTGTACAGTAAATACTGTAAACGAACGCTTAACACTCGTCGCAGGAAGGCGAAAAAACGCGTGGCCCAAAATGTGACCGGCGTGACTGAATTGAAGTTGAGCTCATATAACCAATAATCAAGTCTTTTGTACCACAGGTTCCACGTTTTTCGATGCTACCCTGGCGTCTGTAGTAGTGCTTCTGTGGCTGTTAAGGAGGATACTATCCACCTTAACTGAGGTACTAATAGTACCTCTGTTATAAGGGCATCTGCAGTTAGAGGAGTTGAGTTGAATATAAATATTAGTATAATTTGTAAACAAAGGGGAATACAGGACGAAGGAACGTGTAAACAGGTTGTGGTACAATGTGTTTTTACTACATTAAAGCGTGCGAATTGCACTTGTGATTCCTCGGAATGTATATGTTCAGTACAAATACCACCAATAGAAATGATGGTTGTGTCTATGTCTATGACCGAAATTATTGCGAAGGGGGAG
>JAULBU010051149.1:0-12812 GCA_032358235.1 Odonthalia washingtoniensis | reverse complement strand
TGGTTTGTTCTTGGAACCGACTGGGCGTCCGCGACGTTTCTTGGGGATTGAAGACACAGTTCTATTTGTTTGATTGTTTGCATATTTTTCGACGGCGGCGGGTTCGTTTTCCAAAGTTTTGACACGTGTCAAATATGTAACTTCTTCATTGGGTAGTGTGGACGTCACACGTGTTTTCGACTGTTTTTTTGTCCCGGATCTGGGACTGTGTTTGTGTTTGTGGGCACCTGTTCTATAACCTTCTTAGTAACCTTTTTGCCACTTTTAGGTTTTTTTAAAATTTTTGGTCTTGAAGGTTGATGATTGGCCGACGAGTTAGATGTTTTTTGGTCAACATGTCTGTTGATTTTGGGCTCATTTTGTGAGTCATGCACAAACAGTTTTTCGTCAGGTTCTTCAATGAAGGTAACGTCTCTAGAGTGGACGATACCTTTTGTTTCGTTGCAGTAGACTTTGTAGCATAGTTGGCCCTCGGCCATTCCGACCAAAAAACCTTTCTCAGCGGTGACATCCATCTTCGTTCTGAGCTCCAATGGCACATATATTAGCGTCGTGCAACCGAAAGGTTTGAAAACCTCCAAGTCTGCAGTTCTGTGAAAAAATCTTCCAAAAGGTGTTTCCTTGTTTTGGAAAGTATCAGTTGTACATCTGTTTCTAATTGTGGTTGCGTAGAGCACAGCATGGCCCCACCACAATTTACTTAAATCACAATCAATGAGCATTGCTCTCGCCATTTCTACTAACTTCCTATTCATCCTTTCGGCTACATGCATTTGAGCATGTGCAGAGCGACCAGTAGGATTATGTGCAATACCATTTTCTCTCAGGTAGTCCTTAATGTCTCTTGATGCGTACTCTGAACCCTGATTGGTTCTAAGCGTTTGTATCCCATAACCCCTCATGTCCATGAATGATTTATACCTTTCTATGTTTTTTAAAGTCTGAGTTTTTGATTCCGTCAAGAAGGTGTATGTCAGACGAGAAAAATCGAAAATGTACGTTTGAAAGTACAATTCACCATTTACATCGGGCAGTGAAAATGGGCCACAAGTATCAGAATAAACCAGTTCTCATGGTCTATTCGTTCTTACCTTTGGCCGCTTAGGTCGTTTTATGTATCCACCAGCATGTGCTTTGCCTTGAGCACATATGATACAGTTTAGCTGTTTCTTTAGCTCCTTCTGCGTAATAGGTAGTATTCCCAGTTTCACCAAATGTTTCATTCCATTTATAGACAGGTGTCCCAACCTTCGATGTCCGTCTCGAAGTGGGTTGTGTAGCTCATAGTCGTTGTAGTTATCTTCCTGGTCTGTTTCTGATAAATCCGTTTCTACTTCACTGTCTTCTTTGCCTGTTTGGACGTCCTTTTTGGTAACGGTGTTTGCCTTATCTTAATTTCTTTGAATTATGTGATGGTTATCCTTTTCCCGCTTTCCTACTGCAATTTTGAAATTGTTTTTCTTTATGATGCATTTATCTTTTTTGAAAATGACGACTGCATCATTTTCTTTCTTCATTTGGCAGATCGAGGGTAGGCTTTTACCCATCTCTGGGACCATTTTTACTTCTATGAAATCATCATTTGAACCTGTTTTAGTGATCGCCTGTCTTTAGCTTCCAGCGGTTGTAACCGTGCCTTTATAATCCTTTTTATTTCGGTACAGCCTGTTATTATCATTTGTATAGTGATGGAAAGCACAGGAATCTACAATCCATTTCTGCAATTCTTCGCTTGGCTGTTCTGAGCACGTGAAGGCAAACTTCTCTTCATCTACGTATGCTTTTTCTGATGGTTTCGTTGCCACTTTACGCTTTCCCATCTTTTTACTATTGCAGTTCATCATCATGTGGCCTGGTTTTTGCACCAATGGCATTGTCTTTGATTTTCCGTGATGATGGTCCGCTTCTATCACTTTCAGTGGTGTACATAGCCGATCCTAAACTTCCCGCCAAATTCTTTTTAGATTGTTCTTCTATTGGGATATTGGGATCTCACCTCTTCCCTACTTAGTTCTTGAATTTTTATTACGAGCACTGGGTAAGGTTTTTCTTCCAATGAAACGTTTATTGTACGTATGATGGTTTTATAAATGTCTAGCAGCCCTCTTGTCAATATACCCCATTTATGGGTATCTGACACTTGATAGTCAGTCTCGTCGACTCTTAAGACTAACTCTTGGCTTCGACCTTCATACGAAATCAAAATTTCGGTCGTTTCCATTTTTATATTATTGACCTGTTGTTATACTTCACACAACGTGTGCGTGTTTTTTTGATCTACATTGGGACAGGGGAGCATCCCATAGACTACCTACATCTCCTTTTTCTGTGATTGCACTTAAGGAACGTGTCGTTTGTGGTGTGAGGCAGCGGACTAAATAGCTTCGGGCTAAGACCTTGTTTTCTTCCTCATCCTCTTTTGCCTCTTCTCATTCGCTCTCGGTAGCAGTGGCCATTTTGTTTGGTTTTCTATCATTGATTCGAGTCGCAAGTAATTGTGATTCTGTATCATACGGGAAGTAGTGGTGGAACCTTTTCTCCACCATCTCGTTATAGAAATTAAACACCCAGAGGTTAAAATCCTCACCTAGCTCGAAACACTTCAAACCGCGTAGGCAGCACATGCCTTTGTTGTTGTTTGAATCTTCAGTCATTTCTCTGAATGTTGTTTTGAGCGTTCTCCTTTTTTTCCTTTGCTACTTTTGTTGGTATTTAGAATCCAGACTTTTAATCAGTTAAAATTCAGGTTGACTAAACTTATTTTTATTATTAAAGAAGCGCTCACGTGCGCAGCAAGTGTATAAGTATACTTGCCTCCCCTTTTCGTCACTCATCAATTGTCGCAAGCCGACGGCGGTGGCAGCTTAATTCTATCTGCAGCTGTTCTTACACTGCACACACTTACAGAAACATGAAATTGTGTTCTTAGCGGCGTCGACATTTCTCAAATGTCAACCATTTGTACTGCAACGGTACAAATAACCACCTACGTTTTCACATATTTCTCCCCTTACCATGCGACAAAAGGGTTTTCTCCATTCTCCCAATCACATTTTTTCAAATGTTTTCTAAAAAGTAAATGTTATAGAACAGCCCTTAGTGCCATAGTTCATGTGGAAGCTTGCACCGAAAGAGAACGGGGTCTCTTTGAGGATGCCGCCTTGTCACACGGCTGGCCGGGAGATATCGAAGACTGGGGAGAAAATATCAGATATTTCCCGCCGGGGCGGGAGAATATCATATGTTTCCCTACGGGGCGGGATAATAACCTTTTTATTGAAATGAAAATAAAATTTCGAAGAATTATTTAGTCAAGATTACCCAAAGGCCCAAGCAACGGACCAATACATCACAAATGTGAAGGTACCAGTATGAAATAGTTCTTGTAAATTTTCCAGTGTAAAAATCATGAAACCCCAAATTTCCTAATCACATTCTGAATCGGTAGACTTCGGTTTTGATGGAACTCCTTGTTGAATATAGATGTTAACGTTCACAATTCCTCCAAGTATATTGCATAATTGAGCGAATTGACTGAAATCAGTAGGTAGGTTCGAAGGTGAAGCTGTAGATCCTTCAGTACGAGCCTTTTTTTCTACGGGCCCTCCTAAAATGTCTGGCTGTTTCTGGCGTCCAATGTTTCCTCGCAAATTATGGTGCCTCTTGAGTGACTCAACTCCTCTGTGTCCTGTTCTCTAGCCCACCGAGTAATCATCATAACCATCTTCAAAAGTAGACGTACCTAACGAACCTCTCAAACCATGGGTATCAACCCAGCCTTTCTCGCCATCACCAGCAATTCCTTCATTTAAACTTGCAATTTTCACCAATGTGCGAAAGTTATTTTCATCTATTGTCGGCCTTTTCAAAAAACGGGGCTCGTCGATACAATCAGGATGACTGACACCCATGAAAAACCTCGGTTAATCTGTTTCAACTTTCACACGTAAATCCATGTACCTTTCTATGTCTTCGTAGAAATTAATCTCAGTATCAGCATTAGATGCCTCATTAAAAACCACAACCTCATGTGGTTTCTCACCTAATGAACTCCACCCACCTCTATTTGTTTTAGAAGTCCCTGTTAGGGAACCTACTGTGCCTTTTATTTTCCAAACATCTTCTGCCCTAAGTTTCACCTTTTGGAATTGACCAAATTCAATCATACCCAATGCTTTTGGTCTAAAACCAGTTATCAAACCAATGGAAAACACAGTTCTAGTCATAAATCCTTGGGCATGATTTCTTGAAAGAGATTTGGATCTATATAATTTGATGATATCTTCTTTGCAGAATACATTATGTGAAACTAAATGATTTCCTTTAGCCTGGATTTGGCGTGCCCTACAATTTATCGCTCTACTAATTCCTTCCTTTACATCTCCAAATACCGGACGTTTAAATAAATCTAAATTGTATCCCCAATCCATGTTAAAAGCAGGGGAAATCCCAAAAATATAACTTTTGAAAGTACTTTCGCCAAATTCTTTTCCATTAATTTTCCGGGCATGTGTTATATATTCCATCAATAAATATTATGTATTTTTCAGTTTATCTAATTACCAGTCAGTGTAACCAAATGGAAAAAAAGTACATTATCATTAGCAAAAATTTATCTTCTGGTGCGACAAAGAATGTTCTCATTATCCTTTAGAGCAGGAATATTATTCATTTCATAATCAAGACCTATATCTTCAGCTTGTTCAACTTGACAGATGAATTTTACTAAAGATTTGAGTAATGTGGGATTTCAATTTTTGGTTCCCTGTGATGTGCAATCTTCTAACAGTTACTTGGCGGCTGAAGACAAATCTTTGGTAGATGAAGAGCTTGTTATTTCAGGTAGATAGGCTGGTTTAGGAATAGTTGTTCTGGTGTTGTCATTGAGATGTTTTTCGATATTGTCGAAACTTGATAAACACTCACTTTCTGTTGACTGTAGTTGCTCGCGTTATTTTGTCTAAATTCCTATGCTGGCCGGTTGTTGAAACTCTCGAAGTAATTTTAGTCTTGTTCTTCTTCCATTTGAGGCGCAACCGTCTCACTTACATGTGTTCGAAGATGTTGTTGTATATTTTTGACATTTTGTTGATAGTGTTGAAAGACAAGACGCAGTAGAGATGGATATCATTTTACTGTTCAGATTGTTTATTTCATGAAAAAAAGCGAAAACATGCATCTTAAATATCATCCATGTCTTTTTTCTTTTTCTAAACTGGAGCAGCTACTTTTTAAATTTTCCTAATTTATTAATTTTGTTGTGGTTTGCTGAATACTTTTGGAATTTTTAACTTGAGATGTAGTGTAAGTTTTATATTTTCAGTGTGTCGCATTAAAAATTCAGAGTTTTCCATCAAATCATCCCATTCATTTCCATTAATA
The DNA here is from genome assembly GCA_032358235.1 of Odonthalia washingtoniensis. Taxonomy (NCBI): domain Eukaryota; phylum Rhodophyta; class Florideophyceae; order Ceramiales; family Rhodomelaceae; genus Odonthalia; species Odonthalia washingtoniensis. The sequence continues at coordinate 7,430 of JAULBU010051149.1, read as the reverse complement.
ATATTTAATTTATAATCATCATCAAGAGAAACATTATGAATAATTATCAAGATTTTACAAATTTAGTCTTGGTCTCACAATCTACATTTTCAATCAACGGTATTCAATGGTTGTTACTGTTCTATCAATTGCCAATTGCAACGACCTATTTTTATAGTAATCACGTAAAGGTTCAATAATTCTAAATTATTTAGTACCAATTCATCTAATTGTAAATATTCGCTTTGTAAAATGCTGTTTATTTATTTAATGATATTATATCACTTGGTATGTGTAGTGTATAGTATAATTATTTAATTATCAAGGAACATGAATAAATACCTTGCCAAAAATCCTTACATCTTGATGTTGATATTGTTTGGTCTGTTGAAGAACTTGCGGGGGGGGGGGGGGGACTATCTGTGGGGTGCATCGATGTTTTGTAGAAAACAGGGGAAGAAAAAAAAAGTGTATTTGTAAAATATTTCCGTATGACAAGGTTGTTCTGGAAATATTGGCCCTCGGGAAGTTATTGGTCCCTCGCTGCGCTCGGGCCCAATAATTTCCCTCTGGCCAATATTTCCCTCGTGACCATGTAACAACCACTACTTCTTTTCCGTGTGTACGTGTCAAGATCCTATTGGTCGAGACTGAGGGACACAACCCTCAGCGAGTACAGCTCGCTACACTATGTTGGTTTCTGCATCTCCTCTTCCATCTCCTCTTCGCTGTCCATTTTTTTCTCTCTGATGCAGTTGGTCCAACCTGACATCATCATGGGTGCCATTCACATCTACAGTGGAAGGTGCGTTGGTGGTCGCTTGTCCTGGAGACATCTTGGTATCACCGTATCACCTTATTTCAATCGCTGTGGCAATTTCTTTTGTCAAGCCTAGCCATATCTTTTTTCGCTTCCCACAGGAATCCCTTATAAAAGTTGCAAGTTTCCTCGTGCACCTGTTTAGTTGTCGAATCATGCTATTGCTTATACACTTGATTAAGTTGACGTTTCAATTCAACTGGTTTGTCAGAATCGGGTAGATCATTATGATCAGGCTGAAATAGCGGGTGTTAATCAGGTGGGAGGGCCGTCACTCTTAATTGTGAGTCTCGTATGCGTTGCATTAACACAACCACTTTGGATAAAATATAGGTAATCTCTCTTCCTTGATGTTTCCGGGCGGTATGGGTACTGTACGCCTAGACTAGATCCCAATCTCCTCCTAATCGCTCGACGATTGACTCCTTTAATTTTGCCATGGAACACGTTGAATGGGTGATCGCTTGCAGATTTAGACCACTTAGGGGGTGACTCACTTTTTAGGGGTGTTTAGGGGATTTCAAATATTATAAAAGTTCATTAATTTTTAGGTCACGCCCTGAATCGCGAATGACCCTTTTTTATTTGATTGGTTTTTTCTAGATGGGAGTCTTCTTGTTTTTTGTTTGTGCGCTGATACATGCTTCCTTGTTTTAGAAAAGAACAGAAACAGAACATTATTTACTTGTAGAGCAATTAAAAGGAAAAACTATGACAGAAATCATGAAAAGGTCAAGAAAGGACCAACACATCATAGATGTGATGGTAAAGGGAAAAGCAGAAATCAGAGGTCATCAAGTCTAGAATAGTCGGAAAGACCATCACCTTCAACAAGTCTCTGAGTTTTTCCAATGTGCTTGGACATTCCAGAAACAGGGTTGAGTTTATCTGCGGAAACCTCATCAGGAACGACAACAACTGAACCCGGTGGCATCAGTTGATAATCAATACCAGTTCCAAACGACGGCTGTGCAATAGAAATCGGTTCATAGTCTTCCTGTTTGCAAGAATTATAAGGAGGACCATACATCCAAAATGGTAATTGAGTCATTAACCCCATAGCTTTTCTTCTACCAATACTACCAACACTTCCAGCAGCTTTTCTAGCTCTAACTGCTTGTTTAGCACCCATTTCACCAACTTCAATAACCGCAGTAGTGGAAATTGATCCAACATTATCTTGTTGATTAATAGATAAAGGTTCAAAAATAGTACGTGGAAGATCAATAATAACATCTTGCATAATATGAATAATACCATTATCACAGATATCTTCAGGTATAATACCTTCAATACATGCACCACCAGCTATTATAATACGTGCAACACCACCAGCAGAAAAAGATAAAGGACCACCTGGAACAGAATACCAAAATCCACTACCGGATTTCTTCATATCGGAAACAGTTATAGATTCTTTTGGAATTAAATGACGTAGTAAAGTTGCAGATGCTCCTCTAGGTGATGCAATTAATTCATCAAGAAAACCAGGACGTAAACGAGAAAATGCATAATTGGTAGGTGCGAATAACGTTCCACCTCCGGCTACATCCAAATCGATTGACATTGCTTTTAATAATGAATTCAAGGTGGAGAAATTCGGGTTCGTTGCTACAGTTTCGCCAATCGTTTTACCCGCTACCATTGATATCTTGGATGTCTTGGATGTGGTCTTTTTACATGTTGATGTTTTGCACAATGATGTTGTTGCTCTGTTAAGGGTGAACGGTGTGGATGGTGCGAATGCGGCCATTGTGTTTACAAAACTTTGTTCAGGATTGTTGTCGCCGTTGTTGTTGGTGTGGGTTGGCTTGTTTGATTTGGGTGTTGTATTGATGATGGGGAGGAGGTTTTCGGTTGGTTGGGATGGAGAATCATGAAAATCTTTGCCTACTGTGGGCTGCTTTGGGAGATTGGCAAAGGATTTTTCCCCCTCCAATATGTATACACGTGTGCATCGTTTCAAAAAGTGAATGAAATTCTTAACCCTTAGGGACGTTTAAGAATTTCATCAGAAAAGAAAATAAGAATGGTGTTGAAAATACAGACAGAAGTACACTTGTCATTATACTGTAGATATATGATGCACCAGTGTATTCGGGAATCATGACAGCACAGTTATGTTACACTGTTCTAGACCAAGTATCAGAATGATTCATTCGTCCGACGTCGTCTCACGCGACATGAAGGTGCGATGAGTGCTATGATATTTTAACACAATTTTGACATTCCAATACTCGCTGCAGTAATGCAAAATGGGTCTCTGTTCTCTTCCCGTTCCTCTGATTTCTCAGATCAAGAAAATATATGTTTACTCAATTTTATTGGATTTATTTTCAGAATGTAATTGATTTGTCGATGTACCAAAAACAGAAAAATAAAGTTTTGGAACACATTTTTGATAATATACATATTTTGAATATTTCTTAATTGATAAGTATTCAGTTATAGCAGTAGAGCCTTGGAATAAAATGACATAACATAAAGGTGAAATAATAGACCAATTGAAAAACGAAGCACCAGAAGCAATTGTAAATAAATAAAACGCAAACCAAATCATAATTTCTGAACAAAAATTAGGATGTCTACATCTTTTAAATAATCCAGATTGTATAAATCCATCTTTAACATCATTTACATTTAACCATTCCGGTACATTATTATTCCTTTTTGATTTTTTTATAGTTTGAAATTGTTGTTGTTGTTTATCTGATATAGATTGTACAATTATCGATAAAAACATAATTATAGATGCTAATATATCAATATAAGATATATAATTTTTATGTTTTATTGAAATCCAAGCAAAATACATAGGTATACCACATACTGAAGACATTAATATTGTAAATAATGTACATACTATAAATGAATGAAATAATGAATACAATAGTTTATTTTTAATTATATATTTTCTTAACCATTGATATCTATAATCACGTGAATTTTTATTGTAAACACCACGATGAATTGCATGTATAGTCAAACGAATAGCCCATATAAAAACAAGACAAGTCATGAGAAAAAGACGTGGATGAATAACAGAAATGAATGATTTGCCAGGTGGACGTGAAAGGATCGGATGAATTAAATAAAGTAAGGCATGAATGGGTGGAATAAGAGGCCAAAGTCGATCATTAATAGAAATAGTTGAAGTAATAAAAGAAATTAATATTTGAAAAATGATTAATGTTATTGTTAACCAGAACGATAATACAAGCGGAGTTAGTGAGATGAATACATCATACAACGATCCTGGGTTTTGTATTACATTGGGTAATACTCGTACTGATGCTACGAAAATTGTTGAGATTACCTGAGAAAAGTCGAACGAAGATGTTGACGTAAACATGATAGGTGCTTTAAGAGTTTTGATACACCTACCTGATACACCGGTGCTAGCTTTGTGGCCAAAGTCAGGGTTACTTTGATCTTTCCAATCATTGGTGTACACATACTAAAGAAAGTATTAATTACAGTAGAAACGGAACTGTAAGCATTATTTAAAAAGATTTGAATCTGATCACCACACTTGAAATCCCAATCGTTGGATTGGGATTTCAAGTGTGGTGATCAACAAATCAAATAACTCTCAAAAACCCTGGATTAAACAGCAGTAACCCAAAGAATTTATTATAGTTGCACCGGAAGTCTCGGACTTGTCTATCATAGTCAAAAATATCAAAAACAATAATCGACCATACTATATATTATATCACAAAACTACTACAAAACTGTACATAACAAAAATGATTTCAATTCCATTAGCAGCTGCAGGTATATCAGCTATGCCAATAGCGATAAAAGCAATTGGTGAACTTCATCGTCACACAGTTCTTCAATCAAATGGTAATAACACATTAGCACGTCAAGGGAATGGTACACCTTCATTACCAGGTGTTGAAGATACACTACAACGTCAACGTGCAGCAGGAATTAAAGGTGGTTTCAATCCCTCGAAAGCACCCCCTTCTTATATGGGTAAAGTTCCATCACGTAAAATTTCTGGTGATGATCGAGAGGATTATCTTATAGGTGGTTTAGGAAATGCTACAAGTTCTAGAGGTAGAATGATTGATGTTTTAGGTAAAGTTCCTGCTCGTACTGTTGGTGGTAGTTCAGACTATAAAAAATCAAATAGACCTACTCCCAGACGCGTTCCTGGTTTCGGTAATCAATCTTTCTCACCTTAACAAATTTTACTTTGTTTTTATTGTATACATCATGTATATATCAAGTTGATTGGTTTATCAAGTTGATTGGTTTATCAAGTTGATTGGTTTATCAAGTTGATTGGTTTCTTTCTAAGGGTTTTATGCGTTTATTCCTTTAGTGAATTCACGAAAATATATCAATAAAAGTCTTTCATTTTTTCTTTATGTTATGATGTTATGTTTTTATATTGTTGCTTGTGTTGAGTGCGAACGTGTGTTCGGGGTAAAAGTAGAAAACGGAAAACGATCTAAAATAATTATGGTTATATATACAAAAACGTTATTTCATACCAGCAAGAGCACCTAGATTTCCTAAACCACCAGTACCTTCCATTTGTTTTGCAAGTTGTTTCATCATTTTTTGCATACCACCTTGTCCACCAAGTTGTTGCATCATTCTTGGATCCATAAATTGACCAAAAGTTTGTGAAGTATTTCTTGACATTTGGTCCAAGCTCATGTTTTTCTTTGACATTTTACCGACTTGACCAACAACTTTTGAAAATCGTTTGTACTCAAATAATAACTCTTCAATTTCTTGTGGATGTCTACCTGCACCTCTTGCAATTCTTTCTTTTCTACTTTGATTAAAATTAATTTTAACATTTTCCAATTCTTCATTAGTCATTGAATCCATAATATGTTGAAATCTTTTAATTCTAACCGAACCATCAATACCGTTTGCATTTTTCATCATATCGCCCATACCTGGTATCATACCCATAACTTTATTCAAAGGACCTAACTTAGCCACTGATTCAAATTGATCATACATATCTCTTAATGTGAATACCCCTTCGGTTAATCTTTTATACATTTCTACATTTTCATGTAATCCGGCTTCTTTAATTGTATTTACTAATCCTGATACATCACCCATACCTAATAATCTACCAACAAATGTTTGTGTGTTAAATGGTTCGAATTCATCTATATGTTCACCTGTACCTATGAAGGTTATAGGTGATTCAGTTGCACTTACAGCAGATAATGCACCACCACCTTTAGCATGACCATCTAATTTAGTAATTATAACACTACCTACTTTAACTTTTGATTTAAATGCTTTTGCTTGATCGTGCGCAGCTTGACCAATAGCAGAATCCATAACAAAAATAATATCATTTGGATTAACAGCACTTTCCATTTGTTCCATTTCTGTAAATAAAGCTTCTTCTTGTTTATGTCTACCTGAAGTATCAACAATAATTAAATCATAACCTTCATTTTTAAATCTTTCAACACCATCAATTGCAATTTTAACAGGATCAGTTTCTGTATACGATCCATAAAAAGGAATTTTAGCTTTTGTTGCATTTTGTTTCAATTGATCAAATGCACCTGCACGGAATGTATCAGCACATACTAAACATGGTTTCCATCCTTTTCTTTGATAATGATATGCGTATTTAACACATGACGTTGTTTTACCATTACCTTGCAATCCAACAAACATAACTACATTTGATTTTCCTTTTTTTAATTCAACTGGTTCAACACCAGGATCAAGCATACAACATAATTCATCAAATACAGCCTTTTGTATTAATTTTCTTTTATTAACTCCAGCTGCTAATTCTTCAAGATTTACTCGATTCGTTACATTTTTACGTAATTCAACAACTGATTTTATATTCACATCTGCTTCTAATAATGCATGTGCTATTTCTTTTAACATTTCTTTCAATGCTTCTTCATCCACAACCGTTGCATTGGTTAATTTACGAAGAGCGCCTGTGATGCGCCCTCCTAATGATTCTAAAACCATGTCGTTTGTCTTTCAGTGGTTTGAGATATGAAACGTTTGAAACACTAATATTGAAGGTGTGTGTGAGCTTGTTGATTGTTCAGATGATATGTTCTCAAATCGTTTGGCAACGTGAAGTAGCTTTGAGTGACGGGTGACGCTATGAGGCTGACGACGACGGTGAAGAAGATAAATACGTTTATAGAAGGGGCCGGCAGCGAGCTAACAACCAAGACTTGCTTCTCAATTTGAAAAGTCGATAACGAGGTGTCAAATTAGGAAAGACGATGTCGAGGTGTTAGATTTGAAAATATCGTCTTGAAGATACAATGATGATTCAGCTTATTGATTGATTTGGTTGTATAATTTGTTCACAGTTTAACTCACACGTGTGGGAAAATATACAAAGAAACCTTTTTATATAAAATTAAAAAGTTTTTTAACTGAGAGCCCGTGGTACAACCCGCATGTTTATAGCCACGTTTTCAGAACCGCAAAAAGTCCATGCTCGGACGAACAACGCCGATTTTAATAAAACATAACTAGCTCGAAAGGTGAATTCAGTACGGTTCTGATCACGACGTCTGAGATGTATTAGTGGAATTACGCAGTGCGAATTTCGTAAACTATTTCGTGGAAAGTTGAGCCACGTATTACAGATTTGGTTTCT
>JAULBU010051138.1:0-12813 GCA_032358235.1 Odonthalia washingtoniensis | reverse complement strand
ACCCCACATAAAACTCTACTTTTCAGCGAACAGTTTGTCCGATTTTCATTTTTCAACTTGCTTCCAGAAGTGCACAACCGACTCTCTACAACTATGTAATTAGATATTAAAAAAAGCATCTAAATTTATATGCCACGGGACGAACAATTGACCCCTTTTGTGACCCAAAATATGCACTTGACGGTATATTACGGAAATTTAACTGACATTTTTTTGCATAATATACCGTCAAGTGTATATTTTAAGATTAGGGATTTTGAAACACCTGATTTTTCCAATTTTAATTTACTTGTCATGACCCCAGCTTTCATAAATTACCCTTTCTTTTAAGATGGTTTTCCGTTGGTACAAAATTTATCCGTACCTGGCTCAAAAGCTGGCATACACCTCGCAGTTCTAAAAGGGTTAAAACGAATCCATAATTTATGTCATAGTTATTTTATGCTTTCTTATTTGCTCTCATTTTTTTATGATCATTAATTAGATCATTAAATTTTAATAATCATAATGATCATTAATTCATTATGTTTCCTTAATTTAATTGTCGTAATAGTTGAAATAGTATGTGGAGAATGATTTAGTTTAATGATCATACACGTAGGTAATGAGCGGCCTAAAAGAGATTACTCCTCCTATTTAATACTGACAATAAAGGCGCGTTCCTGAGTCATCATGTCGTGCTGTATTATGAATCATTTACTGTTCCTTACAGTACCGTAGTTGTCAAACTAGACATAGACGAGCTTTTTTTCTTTTTTTTATTATAAGAGTTGAACAATCAATGTCATGTGAAAAACTTCTCGACGACTTTATAAACATAAAGACTTCAACAAGTTTGACTGTGATTTTCATATAATTCAACTGATTAAGAGCCTGTAGTTCTACCGACGAAGAGACAAGAAGAAGAAGAAGAGAAGAAGAGAGAATCTTTTCATACAATTGAAACTATATAAACACAAAGAAGATATAATAAGTAGTTTTAGTTAATAAAAACTAATAGTAGACGTATTAATAGTAACATAACACTTCCCTGAATTTATAATTTTAATCTTATTGTAGTATCCTCAAATAAAGGCGTGCATAAACAACAACATTAAGAAAGAGGAACATGAAATAGAATGTTGCCTCAGGGGTTTGAAACGTTTTGCACTCGACAAAAATTTTAATTTATGGGTCATACATTCTATAATGAAATGGTAGAAAAGGATTACCATCATTATTTCCCGTATAACAAAAAGAAAAAAGACTACTCTAACAAATATATTTGCTGAACGAAAAACTGAACTTGAATCACAATCTGAAGGTGAGCAGAAAATAACGAAAGCAAAGTATATGAAAGAAAACACAGTAGCACAAAGCTACTTCGAGAGATGCTTAACGACTGAGACTGTTGAATCATTAAGCGCTATGGAAATGGAAAATGACAATGATCTGAGCCCGCTATTGAAAGAATTGATGGCACAGTGTCGTGCAATAGATGAGCATACACAAGGAGAAGTTCACAACCAACTCATCACTATACGCATGGCTAATACTGAGAGTCTAATTTCCTATAGAGGCCCTGTTCAAGCATTGAAAAATCGCTTAATCAGCACGTTGTTCGAAATAGTAGAAGCCCACAGGTGGGGAATTCTGACGAGAGAGCTTCTGGAAGCCTATAAAAAATTAGTGAGGGTCATTAACATGTCATGTGAAGGGTATTCATATACGAAGCTGACGACTACACTTGAATAATTATCTATCGAGGACATAGGTGACCCAACCGTGCCATTGGAAAGGCAACGAGGAGTAGAGGTAACATCAACTTCGATGAAATGCAACGAACCACAACGCAGTGCAAAATATTCAAAAACCAGTTTTAATTTCAATGGAAACTGTAAGTGGTGTTCGAAGAAAGGACAAAACTGTTAACTGTAGAAGTAGATTTGTAGGTAAACTCAAGACAAACTCGTCAGCACGTGGTGGATCTACTGCTAATATGACGAAAGAAGAAACAGGGAATGACCTTGTGTTTATGAGAAAGAGCAATGATTCGAAATTGGAAAGTAATTGGATCATTGACTCTGGCGCATCGTACCACTAAAAAACTGGCCTAGATATTAAAACGTGCAAGAAAGAAGAAGGTATTTTAAAAACAGCTGGATCGGATAATCTGGTGATTAAACAAAAGGGAAACCATAGTAAGTATGGCATGGTAAAAGCAGTTCCTGACATAGACAAAAATTTACCTTCTGTTGGACAACTCACACAGGATCTGAAAGTCAGAGTGGAATTTAAAGGTTCAAAATGTACGGTTCTTAAAGATGGAAAAGTGATGACTGAAGGCATACGTGGTAAAGATAACTTATACAGAACTACAGACAATGATGGTTCTGCTTCTTTATTAATTATGTACGACATAAAAACTGATAACGAGGACAGTAGCTCGACTGATGAAGAAGAAGACAACTTAGAAGATTACACCAGTGAGAACCAGCTTCGGGATTATCATAACCGGTTGGGGTACTTATCGAAAAGCGGAATTACCCACTTGGATAGATTGGGGAAGATTCAAATCGGCAGGAGTGATCTTCAACGTAAAATAAATTTTGCGAATTTCCACAAGAGCAAAGCACATACGAGAGGGTTTCATAGGCAGGGCAAGTCATCAAAGCTGAGGATAACGAGTCCAGATGAACTGATATAATCAGACACCTGCAGCCCATTCTCTACGCCTGACAAAAATAAAAACTTATATTTTCAGATCTACATTGACGACTTTACTCGTTTAGCAGTTACTTTTTTGATGAAGAATAAAACGCCGACATTATCGAATGTTGAAAGATATATCGCGTGGATGCACAACCTTGGCTATACTATTCAGTCCCTGAGAATTGATCAGGGCACTGAAAATTCTTCCAGCACTATGGCTGAATTCATGAGAGTAAATGGTATCACGCATGCATTATCTGGTAGATCTGGGCATGTTCAGCCTCATGTTGCTGAGAGAATGAATAGAAAATTGGCAGAAATGGCTAGAAAAATGTTCTTTCACGCTGGATTACCAAAATGCTGGAGGTGTTATGCTCTTAAATACGAGACAACGATCAGAGAAAAGTGTGCAACCTCAACTTTTAATAACCGAGAAACACCATATCAACGATTCTTCAATCGTGTTGGTGATTTAAAATTAATTAAACCTTTTGGTTGCACAACGTATGTACACGTTCCTTTACAAAATCGAAGAAATCTCGACGAGACGGCAATTAAAGGTATACTGATAGGCATAGACGAAGGTTCTTTATGCTATAAATTATTCTGCCCAGAAAGTGATGCAATGATTCTGACAAGAGATGTCACATTTATAGAGGAGATCGAGGACCCTCAGATGATAGACCGGCATCAATAAATAAAACCCCAGTAGTATCGATTGATGTGTCGGCAAAAGTAAATAAATTACCAATGGTATCAAGTGATAAATTGGCAGCATCGCTTACAAGGACGGTATCATCACAAGATAAACCTAAGTATGTTAGTAAACAAGAAGTGGTTGCAGAGAAGAATAAAACAGAAAATCCGAATTTCAATGGCAAGCGCAAAAAGAGGAGGAGCCGGCCGCTTGGAGCCAAAAATAAACCGAAACCAAACAAAATAAAAGCTGAAATCAAGAATATTCCAGCAGGTTCAAGCGACAATCATGGACTTAACCAAGAAATTAATAATAAATCATTCACCGGCAGTGTGAATGACGAAAGTAATAATAGGAATAAAAATGGCACAGAGGAAACAGAAGGTATAAACCAACAAGTTTGTAAATCTTAAAACAGTTAAGACATCAGCAGGAGGATGATTATCATCTCACTAATGGAAAAGAGGTAAGACTTCAGCAGGAGGGTGATTACCATTTCAATGATAGAATGATAAACAAACGCAGTGTAGACAATAATTTTAATCATGAAGATCAGGTAACTAATAAAATGACGAATCAAGCTAGAGATGATGTAGATAATCATTATTTTAATGACAAAATGACGAAGAAAGGTGATAAAAATCATAACTACAATCTAGACGAAGATGAATTATTTGATGATATATCAACAAGTGATGCGGATAATCCTCCCACTACATAAAACGCTACACTTGATACATTTTTATGTCAAATAACAGGAATAAAACTCAGCGGTGCTGATAGGTGCCTGTATGCAAGATCTAAAAATGGTACATTAGAAATTGTAATATTAGTATACGTGTATGATATACTATTGATGGCTCCTGACTATAGTGTGTTAGAACGTGCAAAGGAAACCTTAAAATGGAAATTCCAAATGAAGGAAGTGGGCACTGTGCGATGGTATTTAGGAATGAATTAATGGATTGTCCTGAAGGGATCGCCATAAATCAAGCACAATATATTCAGAACATATTAAAACGATTCAAAATGGTTGATGAAAAAGAATGTGCAACACCAATCGCTGCAAATTTTGATTTTTCAAAACCGGTATTTCCAGATGATAACGATGAAACGAAACAATGCCTGTACATAGAAGTAATTGGAAACTTACTTTATTTGAGCATCTGTACTCGGCCGGAAATTGCTTTGGCTGTATCAGAGCTACCTCGTTTCGTGTCAAATCCGACAGGAAATCAGTGGAAGGAATTAAAAACTTTATTAAGATATATTAAGGGAACTCAATCCTATGGTCTGTTCTATACAAAAACAGTTTAAATCCAACCTTGGAGATTTATGTGGATGCATCTTGGGGAAATTGTGTAAAAACGAGACTCTCAACGACTGGTATAATTGCGAATCTAGGAGAACATAAAATCGATTGGAGCTCTAAACGACAAAGGTTGGTACCTCATAGTACGGCAGAAGCTGAATATATAGCAGCTGATTCTGCCGTGAGAGTGGTCGTTTGGCTTCGTATACTGTTGTCTAATTTAGGAATGGGGCAGAGAACTTCAACTGTTATTCACGAGGACAATTCCGCGAGCATAGTCTTATCATGAGGTAAAGGCAAGTTCCTTCAATCAAAACATATTGGTATCACATACCACTATCTTAGAGAGAAGATAGCTGATGGTGAAATAATCTTAACATATATTAAGACCGATGACCAATTGGCAGACATACTCACAAAGCCATTTACTACTCCTAAGTTCAACAAGTTAATGAACTAAATCATCAGTGACCAAGGTGGAAAGGAAGTTTAGTTTGTGAGAATATAAGTATTTTTAAGTGAGAAATAGTAAGAGATATAGCTATCTATGAGCAGGACAGTTGAAATAATACGTGGAGAAAGATTTAGTTTAATAATCACACACGTAGGTAATGAGTTACCTAAAAGAGATTAATCCTCCTGTTTTATACTGACAATATAGGCGTGTTCCTGAATCATCATGTCGCGCTGTATCATGAATCACTTACTGTTCCTTACAGTACCGTCGTTGTCAAACTACACCGAATGGTGTATTTAATGTTACTAACATTATATCCATACGCCCTTCTGGAGAGAAGAAAACGACAAATAGTGTTACTAACATTATTTAAAAGTAACATTATTTACACTATCAGACCCCACAAATTGCAGTTCAAAAAATAAATTAATATTAGTAACGTTATTTACAAAATACAGCCATTGCCAAGCAATCAAGTCTGATCGCTTGGCCCTTTTATTGCTTAAAATGCATCGGGATTTTCACCGTCAAAGTTAATACGATACTGACTAATAATAGTCTGCAAGTGTGGAAAAAGCTGGCGAATCTCCCACAGTCCGTTTGCTTGTTTAGCAAGCCCACGGCGAATCATTTCTTTTCTTGCATAGGTCATACCGTTCTTTGTTAACATCAAGAACAGAGTTAGCAGCCAGCTTCAGAAAAAACCTTTTCTCTGGATTTTTAAACAGACCGGAAGCTGTTCCATATGAATTTGATAACGCCGCGGCACGGATTAGTGTCGCTTTGTGCTCCTCCCATCGTTTCCGCCATACGGCCTTAATCTTCTGTATCACAAAGGAGTCCGCCGGTTGTAGCACGTCTGTGGCATTTGCTGGGAGAATCTGACTTCAGTTTTGATGTCAACAAGATCTTCCATCAGATTGTCGGTCAAAGTATGTCCAGCGCAGTTATCAAGAAAAAAACTCTTCTCCAGCCGTCTGGGAGAGCTGGTAGCGCCCTCCGCTCCTTCTCCCACAGTAGCATAACTAGACGATCTATCCACCCCTTTGGACCTGTACTGTAACGCGACCCTGGGATATCGTCCTCCACACCACGAATGGGATAGTTAGATTCCTTGTTATTGAAAATCACAAATGGCGTTTCAAGCATTGCTCGAGCTCCCCCAGATATCCGAACAAGCATGGTCATACCTTCACCACCTGAAGTCACACCCGCGTACTTTACAACCTGATCGCCTCCAAAAGCAAGGGTTGGACCATCATCCATGTTGATGATAAAATGCGTTTCATCAGAATTCTCAACATTGTCCTCTACCAACTGCCCGCTTGAGAACTGACGTGCCACGTTTCCTAAGAAGTATGCAACCCGTCGCTCGATCCTCTCCTATGTTTCTGGTGATATTTGAATCTTTCTTGCCTGTCGACGCATGACGATGTTGTTACGATGCATGAATCGCCGTATCCATGCTGTTGTGATAAGATCAACGATGCTAACTCCTTCGCAACTAATGCATATATCGAGATCATACGACGCGTTCGTGCTGCTATGAATCATTTCCTTGGCTATAAGCGACAGCGTGTATGTCTCCAGATTCATTCCCAATTTGTGCATTCGATCGAACTCCAAAACAAGATCGGCTTCCAAAGCAACGATCCATGCATCACATTTCCTCCCTCGGCCTACTCGAGCTTTCGTACGAATGCGCTTCTTCCCTATCTTCGTCACATTTGCCACTGAAGTCATCACTCCACCTCGTGCTCCCGGCCGCGGTAGAGAATCCAGCAATTAATTTCGTTCTTCCCATAATCTCTTTGCCCGCATGAAGTTTGCAGAATGACTTGAACGGAAAAGAAACGGAAATTGATTCATTTACTTCAATTGAATCCGCTTATGTGTCCCAGTTTTCGCTACCTCCGCAACCATCCAGCATACTACACGCGCTCTGTCTTGTAATGTTAAAATGTTGTTGGCACGTCGTTTACCTGTTGCATTTGCGACGGCATCTTCGCCTACTCCACTGTTTGGGTCCGGTCCATTTGGCTCTGGGCCAACAGAAACTGGAAAAAATGTTCTCTGGCTCGGTTGTGCCGTTCTATGCTTCTGTCACCTCAATGCTGTATGTGGGGTCGTTGGCGGGAATTGCTGCCTGATTCGTCGCACGTTGCAAAGCTGCAATAATAGGTGAAGGTGAAGTTTGCATGTTGGAAGCTGATTACCACGCTAGAATCAAGAAGCTGAACTTGTTTGTCGGGAGCAAAGTGACAAGATGAGAGTCCGCCACTCTCGAGTATCGAGTATTTATGGTCTTTATGAATTAAGTGTGTGTGATGCCAAATTTTACTCAAAAGTTCAAATATTGACGATTCAAGTTCAAACTTTTAAATACAATGGATTCAGGTACGTTGAACAGCTAAAATTGTATTAAAGGACCGTTTGAAGCATTTTGAAATTTGAATTGGTTCTGGCAATTAATAAAAAAGAATTGGAAGCCAGTTAAACGGACTGAAAAATAAGTAACATTATTTCGTTATATTTCGAAATAATGTTACTAACATTATTTTGAGTTTTGAGTTTGAACCTGAAAATTTAATTAATGTTAGTAACATTAAATGGCTAGTAACATTAATTTTCTGGTAACATTAAATACACCATTCGGTGTAGACATAGACGAGCTTTCTTCTTTTTTTATATTTTAAGAGTTGAACAATCAATGTTATGTGGAAAAATTATCGACGAATTTAAGACATAATTCACGGTAGAGGGGGCAGATCGATTGCCCCAACCCCTAACCTAACTTCTCTCACAGGTGTCCGATTTCAAAACTTTAACCATGGAAATGATCCTTGGGACATGCTACGGTATTATTAAGATGTTGTTTGTCTGTGTATAATGAATTGTGAGAGGGGTGAGTGTAATTGAGAAAAGAATAATTTTTTCTGCACCGTTACCCATGTCCTGGGATTGATTGTTTTTGATCAACAGTCCGATTTCATAATTTTGAGTCAACTGAGGCAACGAGAAACATATCTGTGTCACTACAGTACCAGGGTGACTCAGTTTTTGAAAAATGTAATTTAGTGGGAACTGAATAATGTGTGCACTGCTGGTTGCACCATCGAAGGAAGCTGTTTGATGGAATACATGAATAAATATATGAAAACTGCCAGATAACAAATAAACGGTCACTTACAAGAAATGTAACGAAATGTAATGTAACGTGTAACGAATAATTTCATTTCCACGACATTGTTGCCTTTCATGAGATGACCACCTGGATGGGATGAGCCTACTGTATATGAAGGCGAGAGTCGCGTGAAAAGCAGTTGTGATGGGAAAGGAAACAGGCCTGATACAAAGAAGTCATTGACTGTTTTTTGATGGCTAAGCATATGTATGGCAAGACAGCATTTTTATGGGCATCCATTGTGGCCCAGATAAGAAGTACCAAGAATGGATTTGCTTGATATGGCGGGCAGTTAGTCTGTCGGTGTGTAATCTGTGAGGAGGTTTTTACGTGTTTTTAGAAAAGCCGTGTATTAAAAAACAAGGCACAGGGCGGCAGTAATTGGACGGTCATTCCTTGAAACGTATCCGTAGCTTTCCATTTGAACAATTTTAGAGTTTCTCAAACAATCGTGGCGTATGGTAAGAGGTGGCATTTTTTCTGTGGAGATGTATGTGGTATTACGAAATGATGTGAGATGTTGACATATATTGTCAACGTGTTTAGTGACAGCTGGCATGAAAGAGGTTTGTTTCAAACTACACATGTGTAATAGCTACTCCTTTTAATCCGATAGTTATTTCACCGTCGACTTGTAAACCGAATCTGCATTTCCATCATCTTTAACATATTTTGAAACATTATATTGTATAACTAACCATTCCATAGTTATTTGCGGAATGACAAATTTAAAATTACGATGTGGAACAACCGATGGTGACAATGAAAACGCTAAACAGGTTTCGATGAAGGAACTTGAGGGGCGTGACTTCTTACTCTACCCCATTTTTAAAAATGCAGGAATAACGCGTCATTTCCTGAGGTCATTGCCGTAAAAGATTAGTGATGGATGCAAGCTGGATGAAATGACGAATAGGGGGAAGGATGATATGGTGCATGTACTACAGTACTGTCATCGGGTGTGCTGTCAACTGGTGCTACCAGGCGATGCAGGGAATTTGTATGATTTATTTGTGGATGGGTATGAGACTGGGGAACTGTTGACCAAAAATGTTATTCGTGGAATAAAAGCAGCGAAAAGAGGGACTCTGATGAAGCGAGTTTTAAGATCTTTCTTGGCGGCAACTACAACCGCAAAATAAATGAGGGTTTTACTAGGTGTAGCGGAAGAAGGCAGTGGCAACGAGGAGGTGGAGTTTGAGCCAACGGATGTGGAAGATGTAGAAATGGAGGTTTCTTTGGAGTACGAAGAAGAGTCTGAATATAAACGGAGACGAATTTTCAGTGGTGGATTCGGGAAGACTTTTCGCAATTCGATAATTGATTAGAAAGCGCTAATTGAAACTGGAGATATTCCTTTGAGTATGGTAAGTAGAACTAGATGTAGTGTCAGATGTATCTACGATGCGTTACAATTTGTGTTGAGTGCAGATAACATCCGGTTGTTATCATAGGGTACGAAGCGCATTAAGTATGAGGGGAAGTGGTACCCTTTTCCTGAAGTTTTGAAAAAACTACATTGGAAGAATTGTGGACAAGTTATAATAGTTGTGCAAAACCTGGGCTGGAATTGCTGGGTAGAACCGTATTTATAAAATTGGCCCGAAAGGTGACAAAAGGGAAGCAAACAGAAAAGACCTGTGTTGACTACATTTCTGCTGCATTGGTGTATGATAATGTCACTCAATTGAGGAATTTTGTACAGAGAGAAACACAAGTGAACAAGTAGTCATAGCCACTGAGGTGTTTAGATGGTGTTTGTGAGTTTTTAAAATATAGCTACATGCGACATGTCTGTAAGGACCATGATGTCTGCCACGATCCGGACCACGGACTATTCGGTGGAGGTTATATAGGTAATGAATGCGAAGATAATCAGATAGTTCGTAAAGGTTGGTGTGTGGATTGTATGAAACAATTTCAAGTATTGCGAGACAAATATGCAAGTGCAGTATCACCAACACCTAGAATGTTTGCAGCTTTACAAATTGCTCGTCAAAACTTTAGGACGTTTATGAGGAATCACTGATGCCCTCTTGCATCTTCGCCCTCATATGCCAGATGAGGGCGAAGATGCAAGAGGTAAGGATAGAAGAGGTGTTTAAGGAGATTGCAAAGCAAATGAAAAAGCAGAAACAGCGGCGATGCTTTTGGTAGACTACAAAATGAATCTGTAGCCCATCAGGTATAGGGAGACGATCGTTGATTTTTTTGAAATGCTTGGAATGTCTTGGCACAGTGCTGTTTAATTTTATATGTTTGGTAAGGGAAACCGTGCAGGACAGGAAGGGGTACTACATTAAGATCAAGGTAATTTAAGTACCGCGTCACTTTAAACTTTGGGAACTAACAAATGTACATACAACCGCTATGGGTGAAGTGATTTATCCACGTTGTGTTTTCAAAATATAATTTCCAATGATTGTAAGCAGGATACATTTGCTTTGTTGTCGATAATTTTTCGCTACTTGCAAGGACTGAAAAAGAGATACCAAGTATGGAGGAAGTGTGGATCATGTCTTATAATGCGCGTTGTTATCAGAATGATATTCTCCTAGTTACTACAATGTTTCTAGGGGATCATCACGATATCAAGATAAAGGGGATTATACATCCAGAAAAGGCATATGGGAAGGTATTAGTAGATGCACATTTCGCAATTTCAATGCGACATGTGCATCGCTACTTCAATGAAAAAGAGATGGATGTAACAATTCCCACATATTCAATTAATGTGAGATTCCAAATCTAAATCAGTGCCGCTGTATGCAGGAAAGAACATGAATTTGTTGGCATTTCCGACAAGTGGGATGGAAAAACGGAACTTTTCTTACCGACAGTTGATTGGTTGCCTCCTATACTTCGGGGTGTACACCAGACCAGATATATCGCACGCAGTTGCATAGTTGGCTCGTTTCGTAGAGTGTCCGTACGAATTCCATTGGCGTGCTTTGAAGTGAATACTTAGATACGTCAGTGGAACGAAACAATATGGACTTTTCTATAGTAGGTATTGTAAATCACGCAAGCTTCATGTTTATGAGGACGCGTCGTGGGATGATGATTTGATAAATAGAAGGTCAACTTCAGGGGTAATCATTTGCATAGGGGAGTACGTCATTGATTGGAGTTCAAAGAAACCAACAATCATAACTCATAGTACCGCGGAATCCGAGTATGTTTTCGCGGACTCAGCTACTAGAATGATCGTTTGGTTTCGATTACTGTTCGAAGATCTAAATGAGAAGAAAATAGGCCCCACGTTGGTACATGAAGACAACATGGCTTGTATTTCACTTTCCAAAGGTGAAGGTAGATACTTAGAGCCGTTATCAACGAATTTTTATTTTTGAAAATCTTTATTTTTGGGCAATCCCAAAAAATGATAAGTTTTTTGCTTCATTATCTACAGACTTGTGGCAAAAATTCACGAAAATCCTTTCACTGAACACAACCACATCTACGAGCCGTATACACAACAATGTCAACAAATCTTTTAGGCGAGGTCATGATTACGGACGAACTAGACCATGAAGAAATCGAAGCAATTGAACGGGAAATTATTGCAGTTATTACTGTACGACGTCTATTTTCTATAGCTTCCGTTGCATCTGACATTGTGACGGAGATTGGAGCAACCGGTCCAAAACTGCTTCCAGAAAGGAAGAACTGTCAAAAGCACATCAGTCGCATAGGTCATGATACCTTTAGACGCATGTACAGAATTGATGTGGGATCTTTCAACACTTTACTTTCCGTCATAAGACATGACATTGAAACTGTGGATATTCAAAAGGCCCTAAACTCATCAGGATCACATGTTAGTAGTGAAATCAGACTTGAAATAACTCTACGCTATCTTGTCTGGGGCTCTGTACATGATATTTTCAGTAACTTTGATATTAGCAATCTGGAATTTTATTGTACGTGCTGGAGAGTAGTTGATGCAATAAACAATTATTTCAAAGTGGATCGGGATTTAAGTGACACTCAAGAATTACAGAGACTTGAGAATTCATTTGCACAAAATTCAAGACACAATGTTATGAGAGGCGCTGTGGGTGCTATTGATGGATGTATAATTAGCCAAAAGAATCGTGGTTGTAAAGTACCGAATCCAAATAGATACTATTGCGCACATAAAGAAACATTCTCTTTGTTATTGATGGAAATTTGTGATTCTAGGCGAAAGTTTATATGGTTAGATGTTTCATGCACTCCTTCTACACATGATTCGTTGGCATTCATTACCACAAATCTTGGTCAAAAGTTTTTGAGAGGTGAGCTCCCATTACCTTTCTATTTACTTGGAGACAGTGCATTTACGTGTAGTAGAAATATGATTGTACCCAGTGATGATGGTAATTTTAACTTTGAGCACAGCTCACTACGCATAAACATAGAATGTGCGTTTGGGGAGTTAATAAGAAGATGGGGAATTTTATGGAAACCATTAGAAATGGGATTCAAAA
>JAULBU010051137.1:0-32489 GCA_032358235.1 Odonthalia washingtoniensis | reverse complement strand
GTCCAACTGGTTCTGCACAGAGGTTAGTTTTGCAAAGAAGCTCCTAATATTGTTACCTCGAATTCCTCAGGGTCGTCTGCCATTGCCTGGGAGAGCTTCATTGTTTTCCACTTCGTAAGGATACGGGACTTTTTGTCATCTTAGTTGTACCAATTTCTCAGCAGCTGCATCGCCTCTTCAAAATCCTTGCAATCTGTGGCGTTGCTGGAAAAGTAAATAAGGACGTCGCCGGACGACATAATTGGTACAACCTTCAAGTTATCTTGATGAGATACTTAGTACATGATTGAAAGCGTGTCGAATATGTTCACGCAATTATCAAGGTCCTTGTCCCAGTTACCGGAAAAGGTCGATTTTCGGACAAAGGCACGCATGATTCCAGTGATTCCCAGCGGTATTCCTTCTCCAAGCCCTTCACTGTGGATGTGTCTTTGATGGTAATTGTTTTTCTGGTCTGTTTCTTCTGTTGTATCACGCGGTGGCTCCCTCGGAGGCTCCCATAGTGGCTCTCCTGTCACTGCTTCATACTTTGGGCTTCGTTGTATCCCTCCCGGCGGCTCTCCTAGTGCAGTTGACGGTGGCTGTCTTGCCGTCTTGTTGGCTGAACTTGAATCGTCATATCCTGACTATTTTCTCGATCCTCCTCCGTCATCTGGAGGAGCTCCGCTTGACGAGAATTATTCAGATGCTTTCCTTCACTTCTGTCTGGTCGGCTCGCTTGTTCTTTGACAAATATGCATACCTAGTGTGTAATCTGGATTAGGGTTGTATCGTTCATCAGTTTCTCCCTCTGATGAAGTACTTTGGCGAGGGTGAGCGCAGTCGGGGTGTACGAAGTGTCCCTTTTTTGGACTTTCTGGTTTTTTTTCTGGTTCGTGCTTGTATTTGCGAATTTGATCTCGTTCTTTTTCGGATCTTTCATTATTCTCTCTATAGAGTACGTCAATCAAGGATAGCGTCCTTGGTTGTCTCCTCCCTTTTTCCACGAATACCCCTCGAAGCCTTAAAAATTCCCCAAGTCCTTATCGTCTCGAGGCGAAAAGAGCAGATGAAATCAATCCAAAGTGACTCGCCTTACAGGCCTGTATCAATAAAGACATCGAGAATTTCGTCGGCATAGTCCTGTAGATTTATCCGATATTATGCCTTCTCTTCTGGGGTGGCTCCAGCATGCGGTAGTTCAGAGTCGTCCGAGATATTTGTGTATTATTTTGCTACATGGAATTGGGTGAACGCCGACGGGATTGATTCCGACTCCATTACCGTTTCCATAGAAGGCGGTGATTGAGGTTACCTCCTTACTGAGGAATTTGGTCTCAGGTGAGGCACTTCCTCTCGTTCCAGCCATCGATCCGGTTTTGGTGCTCCTTGCTTGATTCCGTACGACCACCCTAAGTCCTTTATCGATGGTCAAGGCACACATTAGTCTTTCTGATGATCTAGTAGCCTATGGGAGCTTTTCTTCTCTTGGCTTCTGTTGTTGTTTGGCTTTCAGCTGTTGTAGGGTCATTATCCAGTCGAATTGAAGTTCTAACTGTCGAAAACAACCCGTTAGCGGATACTGAATCAATTAAGTAACGCCAAATGGGTGAGCTAATGGAAAAAACCTCGATAAGTGAATGGGAGTGGGGAAATTTATGCAGGTAAATATAAGGACCGCTATCCATGGAATCGCTGGATCGCCAGTCGCCGACTACAGCTACGTAGTTTCATGGGGGGCTGGCTGAAGTTACGATAGAAACTTTGTCGAATCCAACTCGCAGTCTACGGAATCCGGCACGCATTCGCCGCATGGAGATCTGCTTGCTCCTTGCTACAGATATTAGCCTGTACGCGGGCGTTTTGTGGATAGATTTCTCTCTCCAGTTGTTGTTCAATCTCTCCATGTGAACGGGGTATGGGTTCTTATCTAAACTATAAAGCTGGATGTCAGAATTGTTTGTAATGTCTGTGTAGTCCTTTATTCCGATCTCCACTTCAGTGAAGTTGCGGGTATTCATACTGGAGAAAGAAGTTTGATTCCAGCAAGAAAAAGAGAACACAAATGAAGTAGATTCTACTGTTTTGCTTGAGAGACTAAATCTATAGAATATGTGACAGGTAATAAAAATAAATGACAGTGTCGGTAAGTGAATTTTCAGAAATTACAGTCACTGCTGTATACTGTACTCTACGGTTTTGTGTATTGAATTCATGTTGAGGCTTACTCGAGTTTGATAATCACCTGCTTCCTACTCTATTGTATCGTTCTCCCTTTTCCTTCCTCCTCCTCTCTCTCCTTCAAACGATCCATCTGCTTGGTTCCTACATTCCAATTTCTTGCTTAGTATCCCTTCAGTATTCTCTAGTCTTCCTCTTCGGGAATCAGTCCTTATTATTCTCCGCTTCTGATTTGCTAACGCCTTTGTCGATTCTCCCCTCTCGTCCAATAGGAACGCAGTACGGGGCTTAGTATGAATCAGGTGCTATAATTTAGCACTATGTCCCAGCCCTGGTTTCGCATTCGGATTAGTAGCCTTCGCGGAGTACGCTGACGGGTACTAATTTGTATCACGCCTAACTGTTCAGCTAGCGGTACGGGGTGAAGTCGTTGTCGGAGGGGTTCGTATTCTTGCTACTGAAATGGGTACGGGGCGGGGTTGTTCGTTTGGTAATCGTTAACTTCTTTACTTTTTACTTTCCTATCGGCCCGGGTTGGTATCTATACCCTTTTTCGACTAACTGGTCGACTATTTTCCTACACGTGTAATAGTATCTTAATCTATCAATTCACAGATTAATGTAACATTAATGTTTCTAATCCTTATTAAACGTGTATAAGGTATAGTATGAAGTATATGGTGAGCTATTCTGTACTGTATACTGTACTACCGTTGCGCTGTAATTCCATCACCTTAACCTGGCGCTATATTGTACTTTGTACTGCATCTCCGTTGCGCTGTATTTCCGTCATTCTAACCTGTGGTTGAATTGACCAGTTATCTGCCTCCATGACATCTACCTGCCCCTCCTCTCATTCTCACCCTATCCTCCCCTCCTATTTCCAATTCTTACCCTATCTTCCCCCCTCCTGCCAATTCCTATCATATCCTCCTCTCCTACTTCTTTGACATGAAAATCGTAACTAATCAACAATTCATCCCTTATAAAGACACCTTTTCAAATTTATTTACGTTTCCCTCTTAGACTGGCACTTACACTCCCGGTTGACCTAATCGTTGTTACGCAGCTACCTTCACGCCGCATCTCATCCGTTTCGCTCGCGATGTCTCGGTGATCATAAATTTTGGTCTCTGGTCTCTGGTCCTCGTCTTCGTCGTTCTCCTTGTAGGAGCAATTTATCATCATCATGTCATTTCATGTTTTTCATCATCATCATCATCATCATCATTGTGTCATTATTATCATCATCATTATCTTTATCAAGTTATCATCATCTTCGTCATTATCCTGTTATATCATTGTCACTAAAGTCATCATCATCCATCATCGTCGTCGTCGTCAGTCGCTCTACCCTTCGCTCACTTCAGGTCCTTCGCGCTACAGGTCCGTGTCGTACGAACGTGTGGATGAATTGAATCGAACGTGTCGATTCGACAGAGGTCTCGGTATCGGTTGATCTCGAACCTCGGGAGTGATTTGTTTGATATGTATTGTTGGATGAGACAGTTATTTGGATTGATGGGTGAGTTTGGTTCAGGTGGTGCAGCTGGTGTTCAGCACAACAAATTTTTGTGGGAGTAGCAAGTGGTTCTTTGAAATCATAGCACTCCATCCTGATCCTGTTGATAGATTTGACAATATTGTGTAGTACCAGTTCGCTTTTCTCGGTGATACATGCTAACCATAAATTCATCATTAGTCCGCTGTTGCAAGTGTCGTCCTCCATAAGTTCCATGCTCTGGATAATCAATATCGAAGGATCAGGAAAACCATGCAGTGTTGCAACGTCTTTGAGCAACGCTATAAGTGCGAGCGGCATAGCGAAGTACACTTGTGTGAATATCTCGCTGTCTGTAGGTAGTGAATACAGTAAATCATCAAGGAGCTCTTGTCGATCGCGTGGTAGAGCTTTTGTGCTCGTTTCCAGGATCGAATATTCAGCTGAAAAGGATTTAGCAACGAATTTTAGCTCTCCTACCAGTGGGGATGGTGTTCGAATGGCGTCAGCACGCGTTAAACATCTCTTTTATCGAGTGATCTGTTCTCTCAAGAACAAGGTCATACTAGTAGTAGGTGTACCAGGAAGTCTTGTGACTATATTGTCATTACTCATCATTGGTGTTGTATCTCTTGAGGTCTTGTGGTCTTATTAATTATTTTTGATCGAACCTGCCTTTCCTTGTCTTAGCTTGGTGGGTCCTACATGGATCCGTTTGTTCGATGACTGGTTCTGAAAAAGGGACAAAGAGGGAAAAAAGTGTGGCTTGGCACTTCCTGGGTTGGATTAGGGGTTGTTAAAGGTAGAGTGTTGGTTGTGAGTGAATTGGTTTGTTGTGCTCAAAGGGTTGTTTGATGATTTGTTGGGCGGTGTGTGTTTTGTCTTTTTTGTTTTGAAGCATAAGCTTGTTCAGGTTACCGTGATTCAAATCCAGATTGTCGAAAAACAAACGTAACCGAGAACGGTACTGTACTCGATGTTGTACGATCAACGTCGTGGCTTGTACAGTACAATGCAGTATGATTGAGTGTAGGAATGGACACGTGTGGGACTATTGTAGAGAGTGATATGCAGTTAGCGAGGGAGAGAGTAAGCAAGTCAGAGTGGATTGGAAGACAGTGCAGTGAGGACTGGCGAACGTTGGGATCAGTGATCGAAGGTTGGGCGAATGATAGTACTTAACTGACAACAATAGAACTACAGACTTGGGTGTAAGTTCGTAACAATACGAGCTTCGATGACTTTAGTGACTGGGTGACAACACCTGGTCGGCAACGATTGTAAACATCTAGTTCAGTAATTGTAAGAAAAAAGTAAGGAAGGGGTAAAAGGGGTGAAAGGTGGAAAGGTGCCAATGACGTTCTTATACTAAATGAGAACGCCAAAATGCCGAATAGTAGACAGTATTGTTTGGTGCTGGAAGCTTGAAGTGATAACGTGTAATACCAGGTTCCGGTGTACCGGGCTAGAGGATTACAGCGTAAAGTAAGTCGCAAAATAGTGCGGCCTATACCTGTAATTCAGACTACTGTCCGCGCACAGTGTTTGACGCTGGAAGCTTTAAGTGACAACGTATAATACCAGGTTCCAGTTTTTCTGAACTGGAGGAATACAGTTGGAAGGAAGTCGCAAAATAGTGTGGCCTATACTTGTAGGAGTAATTAATACTACTGTACTTGCAAAATACTAATCCACTACCCCACGCTGCAGATACTGCGTGTCGAAAACAACCCTGAAAACCGAAAGCAATGTGTCAAATGTAATTCGTACGGCCCTTTGAGTAAATACCTCTATATGTGGATAAAGGTAGAATTTATGCAACGAAAGTAAGTGAGGTAAGTAAGTGAGGTAAGTAACCGCTGATATTGAATCTGCTGGTTTAATCAGGTGCTCTACCACAACTAAGTAGTTTTACGAGCTGCTCTGATTGAAGACACGGATGTGCTTTGTCAATTACATAAGCAATCGACAGCACTTGGGTTCGTATCCCAACGTGGGTATTACCTGGCTCCTCGAAACGGGGATTAAACCCTCTGGTGTGTTTCGCGTAGATCTCTCTGCCGTAGGTTGTGTCAATCTCTCGATATAAAATATGGTCAGTTCTGTTGCTTTGTGTCTGGGGGGTTTGTCTGTTTTTGTATTATGTCTGCCGACTTTATCATTCTTCTCCACCGTGCTGAGGCTTTGTATGTATACTGGAATCAGAATTAATGCCAGTTGAGAAAATTCTGATACACGTGTCAATGAAATCCTACTGTTAGAGATGTAAAGTAATACTACCGTGAGGAAAACATATCAGAAAATACTATCGGTATGGAAGCGTAAGTAATTAGTGTAGGGTCCACTGATTTTCCCACAAGTGTATCGTGTGAAATGTATCACTCGTTAATTGATTGGTCTTTCATCTCTTATGCCGTTTCGTATTTTCACTGTATTTGAGATGGTGTAATCCCTTTTGTCTTCATATTTCTTAGTATCGTGTTCGTTTTTTCACCTCTAATTCGTTCTCTCAGCAACATTGTCGACGTCAATAGTCGTAGTTGCGCATCGTTGGGCTTCATCTTTGACGTCAATCATCGTCCTATACATCATAAGTGTTCATCCATAATCAACATAATCAATGGTCAACATCATCCTCATCGATCATCATGAGCCAGAACCAGTGCTGTTGACAATCATCATGATAAACGATCGACATCATTCTCAAGAATCAATATTATTATTGATAATCAATACTCTCTTCAATCGCCATCATCAATGATCAATATCATCAGCCATCCTCATCTCAACAATCATCGTTATCCAGAATCAACATCATCATCAACAATCAACAATCAATATAATAAATGAATAAACATCATCATCAGCCAGCATCATCCACAATCAACGTCATTATCATTATTCAACATCATTGGTCAATCAGCAACTAACAAGTTCATGTCTATGACATTCTAGCCCCAAGTTCGTGTAGCAAGACCTTATCAACGCATGTAATTTTTAAGCCTGATTCATTTTCCGATGAATTATTTGTGTGCAAAATGAATTACATTGAAGACATTTACAAGTTCACGTGCAAAAAAAGTTACGGGTGACCCTATTCCAGAAAATAATGACATGAGCTAAAAATGTCGAGGGAAAGACGTAACCTAAAACGGCATTGTACACGGTGTTGTACGATCAACGTCGTAGTTTGAACAGTACAGTAAAGTATGACTGAGTGTGAGGTGTGGATGTGTGTAGGACCACTGTTCAGTGGATATATTCAGTTAGGAAGAGAGAGATATTGGATGTGAGTGAGACTATTGTATAGTAGGGATATGCAGTTAGCGGGTGAGAGAGTGAACAGGTCAGGATGGATTGGTAGGCAGGGCAGAAAGGACTGGTGAACGGAGGGATCAATGATAATAGGTAGATAGAATGATAGTACATATCTAACAACAGTAGAACCACAGACGTTGGTGTAAAATTAGTGACAATACGAGCTTCGACTAGCTTAGTGACTGGGTGACAAAACCTGGTCGGCAACAATAATAAACATATAGTTTAGTACTATTAGAAGTGAAAACTAAGGAAAGGGAAAGCAATAAAGGTGAGAAAGGTGGAAATGTCGTTCTTATACTAGACGAGAACGTCAAAAAATTCCGAATACTAGACAGTAGTATTTGACGCTGGAAGCTTGGAGTGGAAAGATGTAATTCCAGATTCTAGTTGGACTGGTATGGAGGATTATAGCATAAAGTAAGTCCCTAAGTAGTGTGTCCTATACTTATAAGGGCAATGTAGACTACTGTTCGTGCACAGTGAATCCACTCACGACTCCACCACTTATGAACACTGGCATGTAAAACTCGGTCACATATCATTGCTAACTACATAAATATCTCGAATTAGCGAGGTGATGTCTCTGTCTTCTTTAGGTCAGTAATACTCTCCAGTTTTTGAGTTCGTCCCGTGTCAACGTGACGCTGATAAAAGCAGTGACATGGATTATAAAAAATAGAAAGGTGCACAGCTGGACGAGGGATTAGTATCAACGTTGCTTCCATATTTTGTAGAAGAAGCTCCAAAAATTCATCCCGCCTTCCTATTCAAAGGCCGAGCACATCGTATTATCCGCTTTTGCAAAGAAACTTTCTCGAATGCGCAAGATGCTTTAGGAAGTGTGTCAGTAATGGTATCGAAAAGACTCCGCCACAATTTCTGCAGCTATTTTAGGACTGGAAAGTACTGATTTGTTATCCATTAAAACTAAATATAATGATACATATTGTACGAAGCAACTATACCTCAATAACCATCATGTTAGAGAACTTATTTCCTGCTACAATGTCATATTTCGGAAAGTCCCTAATCATCCCGAGTGTTCATTACATTGGCGAAGCCTGCAACCGTTCGGGATATGGTTAGATTTTGAAACGAATTCCGCATACTGGAAGAAACGTACGTAAAAGACGATTATTAGTTCTTGAGTGCCGTGTCTTTTAAAAGTGAGAAGAAGAAGAATGTGGTCAATTGACTTACACAACGCTGCAAAAACGCACGCCAAAGAAGAAGAAAATGAATTCAATTCATGTATAGAAGAAGAAAACATTAGTTGAATTGAATTACATAACATTGCCATCACGTACAAAAAAGGGAAGGAAATGACTTCAATTCATTTACGCAACACTGTAGGTACTCACATACGATGATTAACTCCAGACATTTTGCATAAATCCCAATGTCTTTGAAGAAATTATTGTCTGAACTTGGCATCACGTCATACCGCAGAACTATGACCTTTCACCGAAGGATGAGACGAACATTGGGTGGAACTCTCTGGAAGTATCCTATCGCTAGAAAAGTAGTCACACTTACGCCCTGTTGTAAATCGGTATTAATTATGGACTTTGCCTGTCGATGAAATTTTGGAATATTATAGGATCGGTGCAGATAGCACTTTAGGAAGGAAAAAAAAATAACAATACTGCCACACCTGTACGATAAACTTTCAGAAACATGAAAGCAAAGTACTAGGAGAAACTATTGCACGATTACAGTACGAATAATTATTACAAAAAATACTTTCAAACATCGAGCGCACACCTTGTTCACCGGCATGATCTCAAACCAATAATATACCCTTCCACCAGATCCACAAAGAAAACGAAATAAATATATATCATAATTATACAACGAACCAGAGAACGTCTTCAGAGAAGACATCACAAGGTCCGAAAAGATTAGATTTTGACAACGAGGTTACAACAGATGATACCGTCGAGAAATCATTGGCGCATCAAACCGATGGCTTTCTGGCGTACTTCGCGGAAGAAAGTGGTTCGACAGCGATTCCACGATCTAATGCAGATTATATAAGATAAAACTAACAATTCCTTTACCAACTGTGCAAAACGTCGTGTTGATCGACGAAGGAGAAAGGGGACGAACGACAACCCACTAATCATGGCACAATAAACATAGAAACAGAATGCGAACAACAACGTGATATATACCCAAGGAGAAGAGAAGGAGAGACTAATTTAGGATCAGAGTGACGTGTGGAGAGGACACGCGGCATTAGGAGAACTGAGTAACCCTCTACACTACATGAAATTGGAACGGAAGAACCCACTAGAGGTGTACAAGAAAGACGGAAAAGTATAGAATAAGAGAAATAAGAACAGATTAGAAGGATGCGAAGGCTAGTGGGGGATAGCAGACTTTAAAGGAGGACGCAGGAGTGTCGTGCAATACGTCTTACACGTATGATCACTTTGGGCCCAATGTTCTGACCCTACAGTAGTCGTCACGTTTTTGTACTTTTGTTACTTTTCGTTCCAAGTCGAGTTCGCCCGAAGCTCCACATAGCCACGTCTCTACTGCATTACTTTATGCGCCTTTTACCTCCAACTGGTGGGAAATGGTGCCTTCTTAAGGGGGTATGAACGGACGGAACCACCTTAATCTGAATAAAGAGAAACAACTTCACGACTTAATCCACGTCAGTAAGATTTGTTTTCAAATAGGGTCATAAAACTTTTGGTATTTTGGGAATTGTTTCGTCCAAAAAGTCCAAAAAAATGAAATTCTGTTGATTGTTTTTGGGGACAATTTTGGTACCTTTTGCGAGCTCTAAAATATCGTATATTTTCTCTGTTCAAAAATTGCCAAAAAGTTTTGATGTGAGATTCCCAAAATGTTTTTGGATAGTTTTTGAGAGGTTATGTTGATGCTTTTTGGGATCATGATTCTCGAGTATTGTCAAAATGTGGAAAATAGTTTTAATGGCAGTGCCAAAAATATTTTGATATTTTACAAAACATTTTGAGCTTAATATGAATAGAAATTTGAGTAATGCTCCCAATATTTTGAATAATGCTCTAAATATTTGGAATAATGCTCAAAAATGTTTAAAAAATGCTTAAAAGGCTGACGTCTTGGTTAACCATTTTGTAAAATGTCTGTTGAGCGCTTCTTCGTCCCTTTTGTGCCACTGAGTCTTTTGATTCCTTCCTCACTCCCGTCCTTCATTATGCTTCCATCTCCTCTCTCTCTGTCTCTGATTACGTGTATTAAAGTTCTTCCTTTTCTCCTTCTCTCTCTCTTTAGTGTGTGAATTAGAAACCTATACGTACGTTTGTTAAGGTTAGCGTCATAGCGCTTTTTTAATCCCCCTTCTTTATTCACCTTCGTGGATACTTTACGAAGGTTAGTGAAATCTTCGATCCTCAATAAGCGTGTTCTCCACTGTCGAGCCTGGATTCGCGCTCGCACTACGTTGGCCGCTAATTACGACGGCGTCCCCGCAGTTTGTCTCACGCCTTAGATTTCTCCTGGCGAGAACGTTTGTGACGTCTTTGTCAGATCTGAGACCGCAGATCGCAGAGGTTTGTCTATTCTACAGATGGGGGGTTTATGTTGGTAAAATGCTTCCTTTTTCTGT
This sequence comes from Odonthalia washingtoniensis, assembly GCA_032358235.1. Taxonomy (NCBI): domain Eukaryota; phylum Rhodophyta; class Florideophyceae; order Ceramiales; family Rhodomelaceae; genus Odonthalia; species Odonthalia washingtoniensis. Next base: position 21,903 of record JAULBU010051137.1, on the reverse strand, counting down.
TTATTAATTTGTCCTTTCCAACGAGACGTCCAGGAGCATAAGTATACTATTTGTGGACTTGTAATTCTTGTAATTCTTGTAATGGAATCTGCAAACATGTACAGTTACACGTGTGTTTCATTCTCACGAGGTGACTAAATGATTTTCTTACTTATGTACTTTACACGTGTAAGATCGTACTGTGGACCTAATAAGTCATTGTGATACCATACCTGTGAACGTCTCTATATTACTTTCATCCCTTGTTCGTTGTATACTTGATATATTTTTATTACACATTATAATTACTGATATTCGTACCTGTAGTTTATTATTATTATTACTTTATTATTAATTGTTATTATTATTGTTATTATTATTATCCATAATCCCACTTTATCTCTCACTGATATTCGTACCTGTAATTTATTATTATTATTACTTTATTATTATTATTATCCATAATCCCACTTTATCTCTTACCCATCTGTACGTTCTCTTTTATCGATGTTCAAAGGCTCTAATCCTTATTGGATTCACAATGTCAAACATATTGCACTGAACAGCCAAAACGTTGTAAACGATGTGACACTTGTCAAAAGAATTTTTTCGTAATATGATTATATTACCCAAACTTTTCGATTACTTTAAATACTTTTGAAAAAAGAAAAAACATACAGATTATTTATTATGAAATCTTATGATATAATAATTATTATTATTAGAATAATAATAATAATTTTATTATTATTATTATTGTTGTTGTTGTTGTTATATCATCATAATTATGGTAATACTATTATTAGCATTATAACATTATTAGTATTAATATTATTAGTATTATTAGTATTATTGATATTATTGTGTTATGATGATGATAATAACATTACACCGTTTCTACCGCCCATACCCATCATATCCGGTCGATTTCCTCCTCCATCATATCCGTCCTGTCCATCGAGCACGCTATTACTATTCTCACCACCGCCGCCCTTATGTACAACTTTATCTCATCCATCACCACCACTGCCTCTCCTATTTTTCATCCTCAGTACGCCAAAAGCCTGTAGAGTCTATAATAATAGCCACACATTTTTTGGTAGCATGCTTCGTCCCTCTCCTCCTAGACCTCCCATTCCCCCCAGAAAGTAGGTTTCCACTTTCTGTGCCAACACCTATACCATTCTCACTATTGTCGGTGTTTCCTTTCAGACCTCTAAAACCGTGCTGTGACTGCGCATGACAACTAAAATATATCCACTACTTATTCCAGGCACAGCGACCCTTATGAATGCACGCTCTCGCCCACCACTACCGCCGCCATGTGGCATCCACACTTTTTCACTCATCCCACCGCGTTAAGACCATTTCAACCAGTTGTATGCATCACCGGTCTCCGGTTGCCCACCCCACTCAACCCTTTCTTTCTGTTCCTGGTCACCACCACCCTGTTCACCCTCTTCTTCGCCTGGATCCTCATCCGAGAATGTTAACCATCTCACCTGCTTATCCGACTCTTCTCCTTCATCGGTCCATCGTCAATTCAGTGAGGGTGACCGTGCGGATTTCTTTTCATTGTTATTCTTCAACCCGTCATTACCAACAATATGGATATAACTATCATCGACTTTGAATTTTTCAATATTATTATCATCTACTTCGCATTCAGCAGGTAGTACAATGCACCGTGGCGAAGACCATTGTCGTTTTGCAGATATTCCACTCAGTATATTTGTCAACTCCTCACTGACCTGTTCAGCCCTCTCCTGTTCAATTTCATGTTCCTTCTTTCTCGCCTCTTCGAACGCTGGCATCGGTAAATTTCTGCTGACACCACTTCTGCTATCAAGTTCATCACCAGTAACACTACTGAATTTGTCATTTCTTTTAACATCCTCACCTTCAGCCGGCTCACTATTAGTCGTAGAATGGGGAAAAATTCACTATCCTGTCCTGATAGCACGATCCTCACTGTTTTTCACAATCGCCTGGTAGAACATGTGGAAAGTTAGGTGAGAATTGTAAGGTGATTCAAAGAAACTGTGGATCCTAAGCCTCGACCAGTTCGATCCAAGTGTAGATGAAACGTGTTTCTGTCAACTTATTGTCTGTGGCCCAAGGCACTGTCTTTCGTTTCTACTTATCACCCATATTCCGTACAGCACTGGCAGAAGTAGTGCTTGCATTATTTTAATTTCTACAGCTACTTAGAGATGGTGTACTTTTACTACTGCTATTGTTGTTTTCGCTCCTTCTCCCGTTGGCTCGCGCTCATTCGTTGGATCTCAACACTGTTGCTCAACGGGCAATGTTTCGTCATCATTCACATTCTTTACTTTTTGCCGTTTTGGTTCAGACGTATCTTCAGGAGATGGAGTAGTCGAAGACAGTTTTCTAGCGGAAAAGTAAAAAGTAAAAAGTCACACACGCAATAAGGATTATAATCCCATATGTTAGATTCCTGTTTTTGAGTAAAGTTGCTGAACAAAAAGTGATGCAAAGGATGGAAGATGAATAATACGTACTTTGAGGGAGAATCGTCTATCGGAGGTGAGTCTGTGCCTTCTGTGTCTGCACTTGAAGCGATCCGTTGAAACTCAGTACTTTCATTTTCGATTTTCATAGGACTTAGTTCCGGCTCGCTATTTTCAACCTTCTTTCTATTGAGTTATTCTTCCAAAGCTTCTTTTGTCGCTTGTTTACGATAAGAATTTTCAGTCGCCGACACAATCTCTTTAGTTTCGAAATAGCAGTCGTTGTGGTAGTAGTTTTCATGACGTGATCGCCGCATCAAATTAAAGAAAAAAGGCCCCCATCACTCCCTACTGATATAAATATGAATCAAAATCATATTGAACGCTAAAACAAAGGAAGAAAAAATTTGGAGCTTCTGTTACATTTTTTCATTACCATTCTTAGTCAGTAATGCCATTTACAACCCCTTTTTTTACTGACTATCGTTCTGGGCAGGTTAAAATTCGGCCGATTTGCGTTCTGGTCCGCGGCCATTACTTACCCACCAAGAACCACCTGAACAAATATTCATGATGCGATGATGACGTCGCATTTAACACAAAATGGTCAAGGGAGTCAGCAAAAAGTTCTAAAACCCATTGTGTGGGATATGTGTCAGTAGAAGTATACCAGGGAATATGAGAGGACTCATGAGAAGAGGTTGTCAATTGGATATGATGAATAATATATCCCAAGATTATCAGAACAATACAAAACAACTGCGACGAAATGAAGACTCGCATATCACAATTCAGCAGCGATGGGCTTTGTATAGAATGGTGACGAAGAAGGTGGTGCAGTTTGACTAAAAAGGCGTAGGTGAGTAAGGTAGTGGATTGGAAAAGCAACGGGCATGTGCGAAAACACAAAACGAAGGTTCTATCGACCTCTGATAAAAAAAGTGTTGATGGTTTTTAAAAAATATTGTCGAATTGTATTGAACTTCCTTTTGTCCCCACTTGTAGTCAATATTGATGTAGAAAATATGGAAGAATCAAAAATCATTCGGCTTGCACATTCCTCGAGCATGCGTGATATTCCAAGGCAAAGGACATGAAGTGGTTCAAATGTAAACATTACATGAATATATACAGCTGGAGCCAGCCCGACGATTGGAAAATTATGAAAGACAGGTTCAATTGGAATCATTGGCAAATTCTTCAATTCGTCGATTACATCTGCATCACCATTCTTCAAGCGGCGTATTAAATCCATTGAAACACTTAGCGACCGTTCGGGTTCATTGCTATTGAACGGCAGTTGACATATAGGAATGAGAAACATGTGACACTGTGAGATCTTGTTAGCACTCCTCTTAACACTACACATATCTTCATATTCAGGGAGGTAACCAATGTATGAAGACAGTAGAATTTGACAATGAACTTTAGTTCTATCTTTTGTGCACCCAGATATACCATTCAATGCTTCATTCAATAAATCTTGAAAACACTATTCAATACAATCATGTATAAATTTAAATTTTTCGGGACGGCCAATAGAGCGTGCATGTTTACATAACAGGGCTTACCTTTCGTCTCGCGAAGGGCCGTTTCCAACGACGTCTTCCAAATATCCCTGACCTCTTTTGGAGTGTTTGATCTTGATGTTTCAGCTTTTAACGCCAGTGCCGATGGTGTTCTTGACAAGACCAGCTCTAACAGAGCTAACTCCGTTGAAATTTGTGGCTGACAATTGTAAGCGTAGGTTAGTGCGTCGGTATAGAGATCCCAATCCTTGGTATGGTCACCAAGTAGCTTCGTATTGCAGACTTAATCCCATTGTATCGTCCGGCCTTTCCATTTCTCTGGGCATAGTACGTCGTGGTAAAGACTTTATTAATTTTCATGATCTTGCAAACGTCCTGAAAGAACTTGACTTTGAAGCATCCTCCGTTTTCGGAGATTAGTGCTTTTCGGGTTCTGTAGTTGAAGATCCATTCGTTCACTAAGTGCTTAGCCACTTCGGCTGCTGACAACCACTTCATGACTACGGTTTTGGATAAATTGGTAAAACGGTCTGATATTATCAAGATGTATTGTTTTCCGTGTTCTATTTTGACTAGTTCACCTAAGACGTCGATGGCTACGGATTCAAGTGGTACCTCTGCCGAAAAGAATTGAAGTTCCGTGGCATTCTTATGTAATTTAATGTTACGGGCGCAAGTTGGGCATCGTCGTGCTGTGTCGTAACAATAAACTGCGCATCCAGGCCAGTACATGTGACGGCGTATTGTCTAGTATAGTTTCCTGCCTCCTGAATGACCGCCGAGTCTGGCGAAATGGTTTATATGCAATATTATTGTGCTTAAGGTATGAGGCATGACGATTGGGGGTCCGTTTTCAGCTTTCCGGATTATTAGTTCGTCGCCATTGAACCCAAAGGTGTACATCCCCCCCTCTTCAAGCTTCTGGCGTATGTTGCGACAAAAGGAGTAGGATTGTTGTGCGACGAGAAATTATTCAATTGAGATTTGTTGGAATAACGAGTCGGACTGGCTCGGACCCGTCAATGTAGCGAAAATGGCATCGGCTGAATAATCATCCAAGTCGAGTGAATTGTGCTCCTCGTCGGCAATTGACGAGTCTATATGGGCGTGATGGGCGTTATCCCTTGACAGGAAAATTTGTTCCTGTGCGTTCCTATTTTCTTCTGATATGGTGAATGTGGGAACGTCTTTCACGTCGTCCGCGATTGTTTCCGCGGACTTTTCAAGTCGCGAAAAATCGTAGTCCTGTGTGTTGGTCTTGCCAGTCTTGTACTTCATGTGAAAGTCGAACTCCGCTAGGCGCAATCGCCAGCGCATAAGTATGCCAAATTAATAGGTGATTGTAAGCAAACAGCCAAGCGCTACATGGTATGTGTACACGACGACCTTCTCATAGAGAAGGTATAGGTGGAGTATCTTGAGGGCCCATACAATGGCGAGGCATCCTCTCTCCGTTGCGGAGTAGCCCTTCTCAGCTTGGTTCAATGAACGGGACCTATACCCGATAGGTTTACGTTCCCAATCTGGATGGGTTTGGAAGAGTGCGCAGCCGACTTGGCAGTTGATTTCGTCCGTGTAAACAGATTATGGCAGGTTGAGTTGAGGTAACGCTAGTATTGGCGGTGTGCAGATGGCCTCTATGAGAGAATGAAATAATTGAAGCTGACCCTCGTTTAAGTTGAACGGGTCTGAGTTGTTTTTCTTCAACAGCTCATTGCACTTCGTTTCCGTGTTTGTGAAGCTTGGTAGAAGCCGTCTGTAGACTTTGTAGAGTCCTGGAAATGATCGCAATTCTGTCTTCGACGTTGGTGGCATGGCTTGGCTTGCCGGAGTAATTGTTCTATCTATCTCCAGTTTGCCTGGTTTGATGACATGTCTGATGTACTCGACAGTACTCTTGAATAAGTGGAACTTCTTGTCCTTTAAGGTAACGCAGGCTGCCGTGAGGCAGGTTAGAATTTCATCCAAATGTTTGATGTGTTCGTCTACCGTCTTGTAGTAGATGATGACGTTGCCCAAGTAGATGAGACGGGTTTGCTATTTGAACTTGGTAAGTATGATGTCCAACGCCCGTTGAAACGTCGCGGGTGAGTTCGTAAGCCCTAATGGCATTGGGTTGTATTGGTATGTGCGTGCGTGACATATGAACACAGTTTTGTGTTTATCCTCTGGTCTAATTGGGACTTGCCAATAGCTGGAGTATATTCCCAGGGTTGTACCTATATTAGCATATCCAAGTGAGTCTATACACTCGTCAATAGGATTAAGTGGGTAGCTGTCTTTCATGGAGGCTTAGATGAGCTTCGTAGTCGATACAGAACCTAATTTTACCATCTTTCATATGTACGAAGAGAACTGGAGCTGCCCATTCGGAGTAGGCAGGTTCGATGACTACAGCCTTGAGATGCTTGGTAACCTCGAATTGCTCTAGTTCTTTTGTCTTTGGTCCCACCCGGTATTGTGGTGACTCTAATGTCCTATTGAAGAGGATGAGATCAATGGCGTGTACGGTGGCATTGATGTTCCCCAACCTTCTGAGCCACATTCGGTCATTTTTCTTCAACAAGATTCTTATTTCATGGTGGTGTTACTCGGGTACTCCGAGCAGTACGTTTTCCGCCTTTGTTGGCGTTTCATCTTGGTCCATGTGCGACTCACGAAGGCCAGAGAGATGTTTCTTGATCAAGGACGGGTCTCCGGCGGATTGTTTATGCTTCCAAAACATAGAAGGTGATTATTGTCGATTCGACTATCGAAACTATACGATAGCGTTGGTGTGATTATTCAGGAGAATAGTGGAAGCGTCCGGTTGATAAAGAGACGGTTTATAAAAATAGTAAAACGACGAAGGTAAATGATAAAGAAAGGATGAGACAAAACGAAGGGAGGAAGGGAGGAAGGAAATATGACGGTAACGATAAAGAGATTAAGGGATGAAGAAAAGATGACGGAAATGATAAATGACGATAAATTACAATGAAGAGAAGATGCTATTAAAACTTCGACGATGATTATGGTGTTAACGTTAAATAAAAAACGATGATGACGGTAATGACGATGTTTGGTGTCTAGAGAAAATGCGGCGCGCCCGAAAGAGGAGATACTACCGTACATGAAAAGGGGAAAAGATGAAGCATCTAAAAGGGTGAGTATCAGAAACTGAAAACCACAGTATGATAGCGTAACAAGGAAACCTTGGTATAATCAGGTCCCATGTGAAAACTGGATAAAGAAGGTGCGTTTTCATCTTCGGCGTACGATATACTGTACACTACATGTGCGGGAAAATGTAGCACGCAATGGTATACACCATTAATCTGTATGCAAGAGGAAACTCACCCTAACGAGAAATAAACAGTACTGTATCAACTTTGTACTCTGGTACCCACTACAGTACGCGGATGCAATAACAGATTGAATATCATCTACAATTGGCATGTGCAATTATCGGTTGAAAAACCAAAATTCAACCCACTGTACTGCATCTCAGAAAACGTGTACAGGTTACCCGCTTACACTACATTCAAGATACCAACATCTGAATTAGAACACCGCCACCAAAAATAGGAATTCGAATCAATAACTATTCTTGTATCCATCCAGCAAGACTGAGTCTTTTCTATTTAAACTCAGCTCGATGACGATTCATTAGATACTAAATAAAAGGTAGACATTTAACGAACAGAACCACCCGGCATCAAAACATAGTGCACCAAACCGTCAATCACAACAAGAAAGTGGAAACATGATCCACCATACACGCACTGAGCTGAAAAAACCCCTGTGTCAGGTGACAGGTGATCCCCACGCGTGCGCCGCGTTCCGGATCATCCCAGCTGCGAACCAAGCTGAGAGAATGGAACCAAGGTGACCTTCTGATTGATAACCCGTAAAAATTCCTAATCGAGCCATGGGTACGCATCATACCGCCCTTCATTTTAACAGCGGACACAAGAAACACCTGTAGCTGAAGAATACTCATTCTTACATACATTTATTTTCTTAATTTCCCTTCATAATAAACCGAGTATCATAAGCTTCTAGGCTACCGATTTTTCCGACAATTATTTTGAAGGACCCGGTTGGGGGATTAGTTCAAGCATCTGAACGTGTAAAATATTTGACTCGACAAGCAGGGTTGAGTGCAGACTTGCGTTGGCATTGTGTTGGTTTAGAAGCAGTATCTTTGGCTGGTCTCTAAAGCTGGCGACTAATATCCGGAACGATTGTACATCCATTACATCAGCTATTCTTGCGCCCATGAGACATAATTGTTTTTCGTACAAGCATGATGTTGGTATAACGAGGATTAGTCTTTGTCGTGATGTCTTCACTTATATCCAGGTGTGTTCCCGGTTTTATAACCGTCTTTTTTGCAACATATATTTTTTGTGAGCTCCTCCCCTTTTTGGATATGTATTCCTGCTCTGCTGTTAGCGGCGCGCGTCCAAGAGTCTGTTTTTAGCCTTCCGGACAATGGGAGCAGTTGTTCCGCCTTCTAGTTCAACTAAGCTCCTGCGCAGGCGGATTTCTTCAACATTCTTGTCTAAGAAGTCACAACCGAAGATGACCGACGTTGCGAATCGGTCGGCCACGTAAAAGGTCAACATCTCTGATTGGGAACGAAGTTCGGCTGCCAGCGTTATCGTTCCTGCAGTGGTGATGGGTCTATTATTCGCTTCTCGTATGCTCGTCGACCCTTTGAGGGGCTTGATGAATTTCTCCGACACATATGGTAGGTCGGAGCGTCGAATGAAACTGTATCCGACACCTGTATCCAGGAATGCAGCGAACCGTTTAGTTGAACGAAATTACAATCCAATATTGGCATATACTATATACAACTAGTGGTCGATAGTTGTGACAATCCAGTACAAATACGGCACCTTATGCCTCTATGCGTTTCTCTTCCCGCCACGAGTGCTGGAGGCAACCGAAGGTTTTTGTTGATGATGAATATGAAGATGATGTAACGATGGGGTCAACAGGGGTAACACGGGGAGTTTGGAAAGGATTCTGTGGACGATTCAAGATTTTCTTTACTGAGAAAGAAAGAGCTTCGTCAAGTCCCCGGATCAGTTATCCTGGGTATTTTCATCTGTTTTGACCTCTTTGTCCCATTTTGAAGGGTTATCGTTCTGCTGGAGTGCAGGTAACGCCAGTGTTACCATGCGGTATGCGGTATCTGGCACGCGCATCTTCTGTATTGCTAACAATTTCGCATTGTTGGTGATGACTTGCTCCATTTCAGAGAATTGTAGCTGACACTTCCGATAACTGTGGTTGAGTTCGTAACATTGGTGACAAATGAATGGTTGTGATTTCTCGTCTTGTCGCCTGTTGGAAGTGCACTCCACGCGGTTGGGTGTTGATGAACGTCCGCCAAAGTTGATGTATCCTGGTCTGACTGTATTTGCGTACAAGATTATTTCTTCCTTTGCCAACGTTGATGGTATGTCCTTCGTATCCACCGACTCATCCGGGAAGAGCACGTTAAAATCATCTGACTGTTGATAGTCCGAATGATGATCGTTAAGTTCTTCCGCGAAGTGTACTTCACGTGTTGGTTTCCCTCCCCGAGTGGATAATGTTGAAATTCGAGCTCCAACTAGTTGTGCTCTATACGCATCGCCTTTGTCTTGAGCATACTGGACAAGGTGATCGAATGTTAATTCCTGACGGGGTTTACTTTCCCGTAATCGCGAGACAATTGTTAGAGTTGTTTGTGCCAATCCGTCCACGAAGAACGTCATCTCTTCCAACTCATTATGGACATTATCACAGCTATAGGCTGCGTCATTTAATCTGGACGCAAATTCCTGTCCTGATTCGTCAATCAATTTCCACACTCCATGTAAATTATTCACCGCTTAGCGTATTACTGCTGGTGTGGCGTACGTCCTTGATAGGGACTGAACGGCCTCTTGCCAACAGGTTGCACCTCCGGAGCGGACTCCGTCTCTTTCCGATCGAAATTGTTTCGCGTCCTAACCAGTAAGAAACTGGGGAAGGGCCACGTACACTTGCGCCTTTGTTCAACCCGAGTATGTTACATTCGTCCACCATCATTGAAAAGAAGTCCAAAGCAATTATTGGGTCGTCTCCCGAGAATCGGTGTTCCTTCATTGTCAATTCCAGGCTCCTTGAGTAAGCTGCGTAACTCACCAGCGGATGATCTGTATAGGTCTGCTTGTTCTAGACAACGATAATATCTGTATGACATCAACTGGTCGAATGCTGGGTTTGATGTTTTAAACTAGTTCAAGCCTCGGTGCTTGGTGCCCTTCTCATGTTCGGAGAACGGTACGGTCAGATCGATAATCTCCAGGCTGGGGCCTGATGTTTCATCGTCCTCCTCTGAAGATGAGGAGTCGTAGTTAGACATACGTCGTGATCCAGACAAAGGGTTTGAACGGTGCGATCGTGACACGTGTGATCATTTTGGTCTTGCGTGATGTATCACGATGTACCATTACCGCCCGTTGAGACTTTAGAAGTAGACGTTGAGGTTCGTTTTCCTGACCCAGTGAGGTATTAAAATCTATGCCATTTGTTTTTGTCCCACCTCGAAATTCGAGTTCCGTTTTACTGCAGTACCGTGCTCCAAGAGAGCGTTGCCATCCGAACGTAAAAGTTTTACTGCTTCGGTGACGGACTCCGTTGGAGAGGGTATCTTTTCGGTGAGAGATTGCTTAATCGCCGTAAGCTCTTCGTGGAGGTTTTTCAACTCCTCCTATAATTTGGGCTTACGGTTGAGCTCCTCTTCCAGACGTGCTTTTAGGTCTGTTACTCTTTTCTTGAGATCCGCGGATTCCTCGCCGAAAATTCGTTTTATGGTTGCCTCAGGATTTCGTTGGACAGCTAACAGTACTCACCCATCCACAGACGCGGTTCTTGATTCTGTGTGGGAAGTGTTACGCGATTCCACAGATAGGATGCCAGTCACAGATCGGGTTCTTCTTAAGCCGGGTTTCGGTATGCCTGTAGTAGTCTCGTCCATCTTGGCTGAATTTCTACCTAGTTAATTCTAGGCTGGAATAGCAGATGTAGTGCAATGCACTTCCCGAAAGGAAGGAACTAAAACGGCACTAAGGGTGTCTGGAGCCCTCGTTCCACGGTAGCTCGTGTCGACAGTGCACTCCACCTAAAAAGGGGAGGTAGGATGATGCTGATTAAGTAAGTGGCTGTCGCTGCGGTGAGTGTAAGGTGCCGGTGTAGTTGAAATACGACGTTGGTCGGATGGTCGTAAGATGCGCGTCGAAACGGATAGGAAGATGATCCAAGACTTGCTTCGCGAGGAGGTAGGCTGTTCAAGCTATTACCAGAGTTGACTCATCTAACGGTTATCGATTCGTATTCACGCTTGTAATGCGAAGGAGTGGACTAATTCTGGCACATCCGGCGTCCTACTAGAGCCGAAGGAGCTTTTTTGATCGCGATGAATGCAAGTTCGGGGGTAGATGAAGTCTCAGAAACCCTTGTGTTTATTATCATTAAGGGAATTCAGGGCGAAGAAACCCCTTAAGGAGACTTCACCAGTCTCCTGATGGTTAAAGGAGGAGCTTACAGTACGAAAAGTATAGTAAAGTGCTGTACTTGGTGTACAGCTGTCCGGAAAACACGTGGCCGAGGGTTCAATTTCTCGAATTAGGCTAAACGCAGAAGACGTGACAGAAGAACGTGGCGAAATGTAGAAAAAGTGTGACAACTTAGAATTGAGCTCAGCGTCGCTTGGTGACGGCCAATTGCACATCAATTTTCTTATATTCCGTTGTTTTCCGAAGAAGTGGGTGTGACTGGCTTGATGGGTGAAAGTCTGGGGGTATCGAAGGTGGGTTTCATACAATCCTATCTGATGATCTTAGCCAAATATTTAAAGTTGGTCCATGGGTTCTGGTCTGTCCTTTTCCTCTTGAACTTCCTCTTGGCTGCGATTGTTGAGTCATTTTCTTGCCGGCTCGTATTATGAGTTTAAACTATCGAAAATGATGTAGCGTAGGGGTTAATCCTTCATTTTTATTAAGGGAAATTAAGAAAATTAATGTATGTAGATGTGTGGATTCTGCGGCTACTTCAGGTGTTTCTCGTGTCCGCTTTTGGAATGAAGGGCGGTATGGTGGGTAGCCCTGGATCGATTATGCTCCTTTACGGGTTATCAATCAGTAGATCACGCTAGTTCCCTTCTCGCATCTCGATTAGCAGCTGGGATGATCCAGGACACAGTGCACGCATGTGGATCACCTGTCACCTGACGCAGGGGTTAATCTGCTCAGTGCGTGTATGGTGGATCCAGTTCCCCTTTTCTTTTTTTTATTGACTGTTACGTGCAGTTTTATTTGATTCCGGGTGGTTCCGTGGTTCTGTTAGTTAAATGTCTACCCTTTATTTAATTTCTCAGCAATTTTCATCCGGATGAGTTTAAATATCAAAGTCTAAGTCTGCTCGATGATTACAAAATTGCTATTGATTCGAAGTCCTGTTTCCGGTGTCAGTGTTCTAATTCCGAGTGTGGCTTCTTGAATGTAGTGTAATCGGGTAACCTGTACACGTTTTCCACGCTGCATTACAGTGGATTGAACTTGGTTTTCAACCGATAATTTCATACGCCAACTATTGTTGATATTCATCCTATAATTTCATCCGCGTACTGCAGTGGGTGCTGGAGTACATATGTTACAGTACTGTTGATTTCTCATCAGTGTGAGTTTCCTCTTGCATACAGATTAATGGTGTATACCATTTCGTGCTCCATTTTCCCGCACATGTAGTGTACGGTATATCGTACGCCGAAGATGAAACGCGCCTTTTGTATCCAGTTTTCACATGGGACCTGTTAATACCAAGGTTTCCTTGTTACGCTACCATCCCACTGTTTTTCATTTCAGCTCCTCAGTCTTTCAGATGTTTCATCGTTTCCCCTTTTCTATGTGCGGTAATATCTCATCTTTCAGGCGCACCACATTTTCTTCTTGGCGGCAACATCGTCGTTACCGTCGACATCATTTTCGACAGGATTTCAACAGTTGAATTATAACATTGTGAGATGAATCTTGAAGTAGGATAATAAAACAAGTTTGAGAGTATAGGTCCATATTATTACCAAAAGAATCGTCAGAATATCCGATTATTTTGATTGATGTCTACTTTCAGGAACATAATTGATACATCATTTTTTATATCGTGCCTTGTTGCTTTTTTAAAAGAGTGACGTATGTTGAAGGAGAGTTGAGGAATGAATATTCAGGTATGTGTGCAATACGATATATCTTGAAAGCATAACCAGGCCTCGTGTGAGACATCCATGTGAATTTAATTCGTATGGAACGAAAAGTAGTAAAAGAATAATCGTTTTCAACGCTTTCCAGTTTGAGGATCGATTCGATCTTATGGTTCATTCGGAAGCCTGCGAAGTCTCATGGTTTAGTTGAAGGTTGTTTCATGTCGAAACGATGATCGGTCTGTCTTAGTAATTTCTTGAACTGTAAATCTTCAGAGCGTAGCAAATTGTCTACGTATGTGCCAGACATCCCATGTAAAATAGAATTATGCAGGATTTATAAGAAGATTTAATCTGATCACAACTGTTTCATTCCCAGAACCTTGAGACCTCTAAAGGGTCTAAGTACGCCCCACTTTTGGATGTGTGACCCTTCTCCCTCTATACGAGTACATTTTCACGAGTTTCATAAATAGGGTCGGTGGAAGATGATACGTTGTGTCGTAGAGCTCTTTAAATGCGCATCTTGTCAAGGTGGGTGCACATCATTAGTCTTGTCATAGTTACTAATTAGCCACGTTCTTCGCAAGTTGGCCGTCGGGAGTAGTCTCCGGGCATATCTAATCTAGGATATTCTCCAAGTAGGATCGCAGACGGGACAAGTCATCACCCCATATGTATCATTTAAATCCTTGGCGGTGAGAGCGAGAACCATGTCAAAGTCTGCTTTCGAATAATCAGTTAATATTTTTCGTACCGTTGTGCGAATTTGAGCGTGGTATCTTTCACAAATCACAAATGGAAAGGCCATTGTATGAATCGATTTTATCATCTAAAATTTCATCTAGAGATGCAAGTCTTACGAATAAATCGCCAAATTTGAACCTTGGTCTACAATAATTCTGTTAGGAAGTCCCGTGTAGATCGAGGTTCAGCTAATTATAAGGCAGTTCCAGATATTCTTGGTCTCCTTATTCTTGATACGGACTGCTGCGCAAACCATTGTTCCCTCATCAATAAAGAGGAGTATTAAAACATTTATTTTCTTGATGGAGGTGAATAAAATGTCCATATGAATTCGTTCATTAACTAGCCCCGAGTCGGAACCGAAAGAAGCTCTAAAACTAAGTGGAACCGATGTGACCCGTTAACATTGGTCGCATCTATTCGATATTTCGTTTAAAATATTTAGAGTTGCGCCTACGTTTGAAAATAATGAGTTCGTGTGAGAAGGTTTAAAATCTTTGTCAGAGTATGATGAAATAACTGTAGATTGATACATTGAAGTTCTCCAGTTGAAAATTGAATCTGATGAGCATAGTAAGGGTGCATTATTGTGTGAAGGTGAGAATATGCGCTTCGGAACAGTGGGAAGATCCACTCTTCAATGTAATATGTCGTTCCATATCTCTGGAATTTCTTGCGCCTGGCCAGTTTGTGGTTGATTTTTTCAATTACCAGTCCCTTGTTGTACAGTGTATCGAGTCATATTAGTTTTGGCATGTTGACGTGTACAACTTCATGGTAGAAATTAATATCACGAGTTTGTGGAGGTGTTGCTAGTACAAAGCGTATGGTACCCGTTGACTTGTATATTTGGTCTTCAAATCAAAAGAAAACTTAGATGGCTTGAAGGAATCTTGACTCAAATTAAAATTAGAATTGATTTGGTCAAGTGCTTGTTTGCCGATCACACCGCGCGTTGCCCCAGTGACCACACAAAATGAGTAAAGGCAGGAGAATGTTTCTGTAGGATGTTCAATATAGTTATTTAGTTGCAGTAAATGATGGATTAATCACTGATGGTGGAGGTAGAAGGCGCAATTGGCGTATCTGAAGTTAGAGGTGACGTTGAGCAAGTTGTGTGCATGAAAGTTGTACGATATATGAAAAATGATGATTTTGGTGTCAATTTCTTCAACATCTGCAGTCTGGACGTTTTCGTCTTTGTCTAAGGTTTCTGATGATGTCATTATTTGATTTGCGAAAGCTTCTATCTCATCATCATCTTTCGGACACTGGACATTGTCCACAATTTCATCGATTTAAGGTTGGTCTGAGGAGTCTTCTTCACACCCAGTGATAATGTCTGCTAGGGTGAAAATAGAGCTCTCGCCACCTTCAAGGCGGTTGGTGATGAAGTTCTTCATTGATCCCAGAGGGCATTTTTGTGTAGGTTACCAAGGGCTGAAGCTGCATCTATAACAGTGCGAGCGGTTTTTGGAGTTTTTGTTTCATTTAAAAGGGCATCGTCCGAGTGATGATTGGAACCTGTTTTTGCTGCTTTGATTTGATCTTCTTTGACTTTCATAGATTAGGGCGTCCTTGATGCCTCTTTGAGAATGCTACTGAATAACAGAGCCATTTGGTATTGTAATATTTGTAATTTATTTGTAAACCTGTCGTAACCCCTGAGATTATTCGTAATACTTTCATTCAATTCTCCACAAACTTTTCAGTCTTTGAGGTGGTCACTAATAGCAGAGGAAATTTTTCCAGCGTTCATTGGTGGAGCGTTGGAGTATGGACCTTCTGTTGGGGTACTGGCGTCATCATCGTTATCTTCTTGAACTGTAAGTGGGTATGATTATGGTGGGTTTGTGTTAATTTTACCCCTCAGGCCTAGAGGATGGAGAAATTGTGGTGCCGTTTCTGGTTCTTGGTTATTAATAATAGTGTGTCGGGTTGGGTTCCGTCTTTTGGATGTCATAGGCTGGATGACAATTTTATACTTGGTGGAAGTGAATGGTGAACTTGGTTCTGGAGGTTGAGGTGACAAGGATGTGGTATGTGGTGCGTCATCTCTATTGATTTTGTAGACGAAGGAGATGCGCATGTTGAAAGTTAGTAGACTAACTTTTACGGCGGAGTTAGGGCGTGTGGTGATGGAGGCCTGTCAAAGGTGCAGTTGGAGCAAGTCATTAAGGATGTCTTCCTGCTCCAGTCCATGTCATGGGAAGTTGACGGTGTTGGGTCTGATAGGTCGTATAGATCGGTAGATCGGCTACGTCTTTTAATAAACCTATGGGTACGAGAGATTTTTCAAATTATTCCCTGCTGAAAAGGGCTATTTTTATCAGGTATTGGTTGTTTAAGTTGGCTTAGGAGGTCATTTATATTAGCCAGTAGGGCCTTGTCCATGTCTTCTAACATTGGGTAATTGTTCAGGGCTGTTTTAGAGGATTGGATGAGTTCAGAGGCGAGAGATGAAGTCGTGGGGTTCGTTGCTCTACGAATACAATGCTTATACTGAGTGATCTTATCGTTTATAAATAACGGGATAGAAGCGGACCGTGAGATTGGAGTCTCGGAGTTCTTCCAATCGCGCTGTCCTGGTCCGACATGATGTCTTTTTGTATTTGAAAATGGGTTACGGTGTTTTTTGGTGCTAGGTTGCTTAATTGCTTATAATGTTTTCTTGGTTTGAGATGGGGAGGGGAGTGGAGATTGTGTAGTATTCGTGGGGGTGATTGTTTTATATGTGAATGTTAAGAAGAAGTTTCGTTTTGGTTGGTTATGATAGAAATCGAGAAGGATAGGTGTAACATGTTTATTATTTCCTTATCCTCTTGGGAAACTCTAGTATCTTGCTGAAACTGAATAAATGCTAGTTTTTCCGACACAAGGTGAAATACCTTGGACATAATCTTCTTCCGGTAAATCTTGCACTTTCCTCTGATGCCACTAGTGGCATCCGCGACGCTCTCTTACATCACGCAGTTACGGTCATTTCTGGGGGCGTGTAATGTATATTCAAGGTTCATCCACGGTTTCGACAAGTCACGCATCCACTCCACCAGATGCTCGAAAAGTATTCCGACGTTGATAGGGGGAACCCCACGGATCAATAGCTATCTTCGCTCAACACTCTCAAACAAGCATTGATTCCACCCCCGCTACCTCACTTCTATGATTTCACCAGCCCTTCATTATTTACACTGACACATCAGCTTACCGATTCGGTACAGTCCATTTACAACAACAAGACTACTATAACCCGTCGAGCTGGGAAACGATTTCTCACTGGTCAAAAGCCCTAAAAAATGCGGAGCGTAAATAATCTGGCACAGAACGCGAATTTCACTCCTTATTGTGGAGTATCGCCACCTTTCAGCTGTACATTGACGGCCAGCCCAGCACCGTGCGTTCTGATCACAACTCCCTCAAGTGGATACTATCCACGAAAGAATCATCCAGTCGGGTTTCTCTATGGTTCCAACAACCAGCCCCCTACACTTTCCAACCTGGACACAGACTACGCCACATCGGAAGGAAGGATTAACGGATTAATTGGAACGTCGCAATCCCAGAGCTCCCACTAATCCTGACATATGAAGACATTGTCTTCATATGTCAGTAGTAGTGTTCTTGCAGTACGTGCAGGCCCATCATCCCCATAACATCCATACAGCGGCATACCACTACATTGGTTGGCGTACAACCCTTCAACCACAGGCCCTTCCGTGACACACAATCTCTGGGTCAATCAAATCTGGGTAAGCTCAATTGGCTCGGAAATGTTGATTTTTCATTGTTCACGTCCCACGTAGGCACTACCTTTTCAGAACGAGTGATGTAAAACCGTTTCGTATTAATTTTGAGACCTCACCGCTTGGCCAACTGATTCACGTCAACTTTTCCACGGGTGTCACGTGGCTTTCTCGACCCCATTCCCGGCCTCAACAAAGCAACAAATGAACAAATCTCAGTATCAACCAAAAACTCACGGCACATGTATTGTCAACCCCGCTCCCCTTCTGACTTCCGGGCCATGCGTCTCTATCTTGGGGAATACACCACTCCATACCGGTGGTACGTAACTGTACTTTCACTGTAATCGACTAACCCCCGATTCTTCTTTAATCCATTTCTAGTTTCTATTAATCTGTATGACTTTTCATGTGGCAAACCACTGAGCGACGAACCACTGGTTTGTTTCAAAATCATTTTTCACGTTTTAAAACGCTGAACAATGAACCCATGGTACTTCGCTAATGAGATATATTTCCAATCGCCTGAGCGACTAACACCTGGTTCGTCGCTAATCAATTGTATCCATTCCCCACACGACGAATCTGTGGTTCGTCGCTTACCAGAGTTAACACATTTTCTAACCCACTGACTTACTAAAGCTTTCGAATAGACTTGTTCGATTCGAGAGGAGCGATCGGTTCGTGTGATACAACCGAGATGCGAAGCGTGGATGTTAGTGAGATGAAGATGAATACTTATAGAAATGATTATGTGATGTTAGTAAGATAACTATGGATATATATATATGGCGATGTGATACTTCAAAATATGTGATACTTTAGTCGAAGCGATACATTAGACGGCGTGATACTTTGAACGACGTGATACTTCAATGATGATGATATACTTTAAATCATATGACGATGTGATACGCCGATGATGATGTTTAGATTCACGATGATGAGGACGGTTTTCGACAATGCTTTACAGCGGACGATGACGTTTTACATCGCGACACATACGGTGATGATGAATGTTTCCACGTCAACCTCCGCAGGAAACGTTTCCCGATACAGGGCGGGAACCCAAAGAGGGATTAAAATATATCTTAATCTGTGACGGGAGGGTTCGAGATTACACATATTACAATCGCCAAAAGTGTTGACTAAACCTACACACTTTTGTGTACCCAAGAAAGAAGGGAATTTTAGTAAGGATAGTACATTCAAGCGGCTAAAGAACGCAAATATTGTAATTCTACGGTACGTAATGACACGTGTGAGTCAATGTCACAAATACTGTATCTCAACAGTACGAATGGCACAGGAACCGAGAATCACCAACAACTTATTCTACAGTGCAAACGATACATTCATCGGACACGTGCATATTAAATAATTAGAATTACTTACCTCGTTTCACTAGATAACAGTAGAGTTCTATAGCACGTTTCAGCTATGGATGAATTTTATACAGATTTCAGTATACATTCCGTACTGGATGAGGAGAAAAATATAAATATCGGCAGACATTAATGAAACCCCCTGACAGTAACAACTTCCAAAACTAACTCATCGAAACATCGATCCCCTACGGGAAGAGTAAATCGTAATACCATGCGCCCTATGGAAGTTCAAACCCCATCACGAGGATCAAGGTGATCTCCACGGATCAAATCGTACCTTATCACTGTCAATGGCCATCGGAATCGACGAAGACACAAACGAGCCTTCTATATAAGCCATCCTGTAAAGCTACTAAATTGTAGCAGGTAATTAGGTCAAGCGCTATTCTTTGAACTGCGTACTTTAATAAGTTTACATACATCATTCCCTTCCTATTTCTTACCCTGTTGTTTCCTTTTGAATAAATAAATAGAATACTTATTAGCCTGTCGGTACTGGCCTGTTCAGATAAACCTCTGGTTAGTCGCTGATCAGATTACATTTAAACATTTTTCCTGAGCAACGAAACCTGGTCTCTCGCTTCTCATCTTTCATCCATGTCTCTACATGAAGAAGCTTTCATCCGTCGCATATCATTTTCAAATTCCATACACCATATACAACGACCTCTCGTCCGTAAATAATCAGTCTGGAACGTGTCCACACACGGATCGACGAATATCGGGGTCCTTGCTTCTCATTTTTAGGATTGATAACACACGTCACGACCAACCCTTGGTTCTTTATTAATCATTTCACATCGCACGACTAATGCCTAGTTCGCCGATCGTCAATTGTTATCTTCCACTCCCTCATCAACAAAACGCTAGTTCTTCGCGTCGTATTTTTACCAACAACTACATTCTGAACAACCAACCACCATTTTTCGCCATTCTCACTCCACCTGCAGCCCAAAAAAGAAGTAGATCGGAGAAAGGCACACACAATAACATCAAACACAATATTCAAGCTTCTTTACTCATGTCACATCTTCCCGTTAATTACGACTGAGAGTTCCACCCTGATAGGTGAGGGATCGAGACTACCCTGACGATAATTTTATTCCTTGCCCCTACCTCTGCCGTAACCACGCCCCTAGTCCTGTCCATCGTAGCTGCTATGATGGCCACGTGCCACCGGTTGATGGTGGTCGTGTTGGTAGTACCAACACGACCACCATTATTATCACTACCAACATCACGATCCCCTCGAACTTTGCGGAACTCACGCAGGCAATTACACAGGCGGTCATTTATGCCCCCTCTTCCAACCAACGACTAGAATGGTGGACATTGGTTCCGAGCTCCACTTGTAGGCGATGTTTAATATAGAATCCACGCATTGTGAGTCTTTCGACGATCACCCATACCGAACAGGTCGTAGGCGCGCCGCTCTGCACGCCCGTCAGTTGTATATAGTCTAGTAACCCACTACTCGGAACTCTTTACCAGTATTTATGGCCTCTCAATCCAATATTTCCGCCATGGTTGACCACGTCAGTCAGCATTTCGATTATTTCATTTGTAGAAATTATCAGCTTCGATGGTAAATACCTCCGAGTCCTCACTAGTTTCAAACCACATCATCCTATCTTACTCGGAGACCCGTTCATTCCACGGTACGGCTTCTGCCAAACCGTATACGATGTTTTACCCCGTTCATGCTCCGTAATTATTTCCGGTTGAGGTGCAGTGACACGCGACACACGCTATGTAAATCTCCTACTCCTTTTCTCCCTCTTCATATGTTCCCTTTTCTCATCTCTTTCTCTCTTTCTTCTCCTGTCCTGTTATTTTCCTCTATTTTCAAGTGTATTTCTTAAAAACTTGTAGACTTTGGTCTACCGTTCTGTAAGAACCACCAGTTTTATATAATATATACCGTCTCGTTGGCTCCTGATGGGCGCTGTTCAGAGCTCCAAAAAGTGGTAGATATAGTGAAACTATTATGATTATAATCATACACGTGTTTATGCAGTAGTTCCTAATACCGGAGTTGCAGCAGGGTAGGTGACAGTGCGACTGTGTGTACAGTAGTAGTAGAGCTTTTGTGATATACTGGGAGCAACTAGGCGGACGCCACAGCGTGCTAGGATGAAGCTTGGGCAGCTAATTATAAGCTGGTATGAGATAGTATGAAGTTATATAGCAGAGCTAGTACATGTTGTCGCTTGGTATCGATTCTGCCACGATAGCAGGCCGACTAGTATAGTAGCTGAATCTAAGACGGGTCGAATGAAATAAAAATTAATGGTGCTACGAGAGCTGAGTGCTGGCAATAAAATGTAAGATTGGTTCACTGAATCAAAAGTGACTCAGTGTCCTTTTATTTATGTGCTTAAGTAGACGAAACATTGAACGATGAAAGTGACTCAATAATGAAGTCGTACTAAATGTAGACTACCAAGAAGGAGGTGGTACCTATTCTTATTGGTCACTTGATGCATTACAAGTATGCATATGCATGTTTTTCGTAAAGGGTTTCTCTCAACTGGTCTCTAGAGTGAATGAAAGGTGCGAGACAATACATAAATTGAAGTGGTGCCAGGAAGGGTTGTA
This sequence comes from Odonthalia washingtoniensis, assembly GCA_032358235.1. Lineage (NCBI taxonomy): Eukaryota > Rhodophyta > Florideophyceae > Ceramiales > Rhodomelaceae > Odonthalia > Odonthalia washingtoniensis. Next base: position 228 of record JAULBU010051137.1, on the reverse strand, counting down.
TATAAATCACCGATTGGAGTAGGCAATGAAATTGCTACATTCAAGAAAATATTTCCAATGTTTTGAATATTTCTGTTTGTGACAAGTGTATGCTAACCAAGCGGTTTGTTAGACATAGCTCATTCATGTTCGTGATAGTCGGTTGGATACTTTCCATTAAATTGTAGTAGTTGAAGGACGTCTATCAACGGATTGTTCTGTTAGTACCAGGGTCGGCTAAATTCAGTC
>JAULBU010051126.1:0-12814 GCA_032358235.1 Odonthalia washingtoniensis | reverse complement strand
CACGACCAAATCTCCAAGGTCTTGTACGAAGTTACAGCTAAATCTGTTCTCAACTTCTTATTCTGCACCAAACAGCAATTTTCAAGTCTTGTGCCATCCGTTTGGTTCAATGGGAGATGACTTATTACCAGGCAGATATGCACAATCATTGATGTATCTTGTTACACACCATGGTGCTGCTACAATCCATATTCTCTTCTTGCTTTCTTCTGCGGTGGTGAACTTAAGTGTACAGTTAGCTCCAAATTTCATGAACTGGACTTTCGTTACAGAAAGAAACCCCTCTCCATATGTTTTTGCAAGAGAAGTGGTTTCCCCAATATTCCTGTATATGAAGGTTCCGTAGTAATAACCGATAATAGAATCTTGGCCAAGAGATTTTCCTTGGAAAGCCCCCAAAACAGCCTTTCTGTGTTTGATAGTGGACGAATTCACGCTCAAACATGAGGCCAATGCTTCCAGAGCACGGAACCCTTCTATTGGTATTGCATCAAATGAACGCTTCCACGATAATCTCCACATATTCCACGGAATTGGAATACCAGTGTTATATGTATTAGGTTACCCAACATACTGGGAAACGAAGTGACCAATATGACTAGGAAATGTCTCAACAGCAGGAAATACAGCTGGAATCTCTCATACGTCCCTTCTTTTTTTCACATCAATGGTGTCTACATGTCTAAGAAATAACTGTGCAGCTTGAATATCTTTTTCCGTGGCGACAATGTCTGAATTATCGTTGATTAACTGCCGAGAAAGAACTGTAACTAATGGAATCCAACATAGCTCCAAACATAAATCATCCATATCAACATAACAAATTTTCCGGGCTTTGGTAGTAGCATATATGCTATTGCCACAGAAAATGTACCTGCACAGGGATCAACAACTAACTCACCTGGCCGGGTAAACTTTTTGATGATGCCTATCAACCATTTCGTATTTTTTTCTCTGCTCGGAGCATAACTCTTGCAACGTCTTTTTGTGGTTGCGAAGGCAAGAAAATTTTCTCTCTGTTTGGAACTCTTCGGATGTTGTTTATTTCATTACATGTTCCTGGATTAAGTGTGTGATTGGTCCCGGGACGAATGTGGTTGATTCTTCTCAAAGCATGGTTCCACTCCATACCATTCTTTCATAAATGCATTGCTTGTTAAACGAAGGAGAGATGCGAGATAGGAATTATGGGATCGAAATTGTAGCAACCTATCTCCTTTGTATAATTAAGTGGAATATCCTCCACAATGAACACACTGATTAGAGTCTTAATTCCTTTTCCAATTTCATCATGCTCAGGGGTTTCCAAAGGGATTGCTTCTTTTTCTGACTTGAAATGTGTAACCCATGATAAAAATTGCAATGAAGAGCAAAACATATGCGCACGACTGCCTTGCGTCGTAACCATATTACAAAATTTCACAAAATCCGCCATGTCCTCCTCATTAAATTGGTCTTGGTCTGAATTTGTTCGGACGTTATCGAACCTTGTGCTGTAAGGAGGGTCTGAAAAAATGAAATACACTTAGTTATATACAGTATTACCACTAATATCCTGATGAATATCATCAAGTTCTCTAAAATGACAGTCGTAGCAACAGCAATAGTGTTGCATACTATTTTTCAATAGATCCATAGCGTCTTGTGCTACGGAGCTCAAAGTATCTTAAAGGGTGATATAATTTCCTCTTTTTGTTTAGCTTCTGTTGTTTTTTATTAAAGAAGCATTTTTGACAGCATCACTTTCTTCCGTATGAATGTTAAACAGTTTCTTGTTTTGTTCTGTTAAAACAGCGATGATCTGAAAGAAGAAAAGGCATTCAAAACATGGTGGGATAGTCATGTTGAACGGGATGTTATTTCTGTTTTTCGAAGTGGACTGAATGACTAAGTGGAAGAAAGATGGTCCAACTGAGAATCCAGTCGAAGTTTCACTGTTTCTGAAAAAATTAGAAAATGCTTGCAGTATGCGTTGATCCCTGAATGCGTATGTATGCAATGCGAGAGATGCGCAAGCAATCTTCCGAACTTGTTGGGAACCCATTTTTGCAAGGACATTGTTGCGGAGCCCTTCCTTCTCCGGGAACGCTGTAATTGCCTGAGGCTTTTTCCTTTGCATGATATCTCCTCGAAACGTCTTGTTATTGACTTGGATATCAAGTCATCATTCCTGGGCCATCGGAGGTAATCAGGAGAGTTGACGTTCTTGTAGTTGAATTTCTCCTTGAACGATTACTAGCGTAACCTTCCATGAATGCAAAGAACAGGAAACGTATAACTTAGCTATTGTAGGTTTTGTGTGTTATTGGGTGAGGAAGCAGCACCTAATAATTTAAAAAATCAAACCAAACCGTTGTACCGAGCCGTTACTAAGTTAATTGTTGAATTCTGACGGTTGTAATAATGATTGTATATTATTACTGACTGTTCGGCACAGGTGTGTGTGGCACAAGTGCTGATTGTGCCTAAAGCAAATCACCGTCCGTACTTTACCGACGAGTGGATGATAAGTTGTAAGAACTGAGCATCTATAGGAGGCTGACTCACACACAAAATAGCCCTCAATAATAAAGGGAACAAATTTAAGTTCAACAGATTAAAAGTATGGATTCCAACACACAACCGATTCAAGAGGGTCGATCAATAACATCGTCAACCAATTTTATCTTTCCACAATTTCTGATGACTCAGAGGAGAAGATGTCTTGCATTCGCGGCTTGAAAAGGTTTGAGCTTGGGCAAGACTTCAACCTTTGGATATTCACTTTTTTCTACGAAATTGAGGAGAGACGTATCTACCAGTATTTCCGATATGATACCGAGTCACTACAATTGGCTGACCGCATCATAAACAGAAAATTGAGTACCGTTGCCATTTCCTCCACAACTGAAGTCTCAAAGGCAGAGGAAGGATAGGAAGACAACAAGGTACTAGCACGAAGCTACCTTGTCAGGTGTCTCTACCCTCAGACTACTCGTTCACTAACGGCAATAGTAATAAAAGAAGATGTAGGAACTTTACGGAATGCACTCTTAAGTCAATGTGGGTCCAAAAACTCGCATACGCTTCGCGAACTATAAAAGAACCTCATTAACATAGAAATGAGCACAACAGACAGATTAATATCCTACCAAGTGCACATACAAGAGATGATACTAAGGATGGATGGCACGGACTAAATCGTTTCCGAAGCATAAAAGTGGGGAGTCTTAACCAGAAGTTTGCCGGACATCTTCAAACCTATAGTGCGAACCATCAATGTATCATTAAAAGAGCTCCCTCACACTCCCATCATAAAATTGAAAGAATTATCACGTGGGGACATAGATGACCCCAAATTCCAATAGAAAGACAAAGAAGAGCAGAAAATGCAGGTTCAGTCATGGTCACCACTGAAAAGAGAAAGCCACGAATACCTAAAAAACGTTTTCCTGGTCGATGGCACTGGTTTCTCAAAAACGACCACATAGTGGCGGATTGTAAAAGCGGAAGACAAGGAAAAACAAAAGTCATCGAAAAGAAAAACGAATGCGCAAACAGTGCAACAAAAACATGCAAAGTGGAAGACTTTGAATTTTTGAGCACAGCATCAAACCCTCCTTCCAAAGCCATGTCACCAGAAGCTGGATAATTGACTCAGGCCCCTCTAAACATTACAATAATGAAAAGGAGTGCCTGAACAACTACATACAAATCTGTAATGGATCTCTGGCTACAGCAGGGAAAGAAAAACTAAAGATATCAGCTAACCGCAATCGTAGTCAATTTAGAGAAGTAAAACTAGTCCTGCAGATGGGCAGAAGTTTACTCTCAATAGGGCAAATGAATAAAGATAGCACAATCTCTGTCACCTTCAAGAACGATAAATGCACAATAAAAATGGGAAACACAAAGACTGCAACAGGTAATCGAGGAACAGATAATTTATATAGATTTTCAGACACTATTCGCAATAACGAATACGAAGGCCTAATAAATACGGTCACAAGTACAATAATCGATGGTCAAACTGACCATGAGGACAGCGGAACTGATTCCACATACTCGGATCAGGATGAAGAATACATAGACACTGATGAAGCAAATCCACTGAGGGATTGGAATCGAAGACTGGGGAATTTATCGGAAAGTGGAATCAAGAATCTGGAACGAATCGGAAATATCACTATGAACAAAAGAGATCTAAATCGGAAACTGAATTTCATAATCTGTGCACAAGGCAAATTCCATGCCATTGCACACAAGAAGCGTCCTAAACTCGCAAAGATAAGGACACAAGCGCCAGGGGAGTTGGTATACTTCGACACGTGCGGCCCATTTTCCATCACTGGCATCAATGTTGATGTTTAATTCCAAACGTATATTGATGATTATTCTAGCCTTAAAAAGACTTTACTAATGAAAGAAATGTCGCAGAGGATACCAAACATATAACACTATCCTGCTTTCATGCAATCAACAAGATATGGTATTCAGACCCTTAGAATAGACCAAGGGACTGAGTACACCTCTCATGAAATTCAAAGATTTCTCAGAGCACATGGGATTGCACATACGCGGGCAGGGAGTGCGGCATACGCTCAATTGCACATAGCTGAACGGATGAACAGAACAATAGTCAAAATGACACATTCAATGTTAAATGTTAATTGATAGCGGACTGCCAACGATTTGGTTGTGCCACGCAGTGTTATAAGTGACAAATGTAAGTAACAGGTGTACGACTGGCAAGTTTCAAAACAACGAAACATCTTACAATAGATTATTTCACAAGGAAGGGGATCTGACAGTCTTCAAACCCTTTGGGTGCATTACACTGGTCCATATTCCTCTAGAAAATAGGACAAAATTGGAGGTAATCGCCGAAAAAGGATTTGTGGTGGGCCTGGAAGAGGGGAAAATTATGCTAAAAAGCGTGCTGTATTACCACAAAATGGATCATACACGCCCGTGCCGCGACCTTCATAGAATAACCGGATGAGGAACTTTTCATTAATAACCTAAATAATGAAAATAACGGTCATATCACTCATGGCCACAGCTGAACAAATCACTCACCGGCGATCGTCCCTCGACCCCCGAAGCCTAAACGTAAGAATCCTGGCAAGAGACAAAATGACGGCGACCACGATGACAAGATTATGTACACAACTACGACGCCTGCCACTCCTCTAGCTACTCAAAAAGTGGTATCCCAACCTGCTCCCACGAACGTGGACGTGCCAGTATCTGAGCAAATGCAAACATAAAAGCGTCGTGGACGCCCGCCGGGTTCAAAGAACAAAATAAAAAGAGACAATTAATCCCACGGCAGTCACGAAGGAATCAAAAAATATGTCTACTGTTTCGTAGGATAATGCGAAATCACACCAATTCATGACCACAGGTACGTCTCACATTGAAGAAAGTGCACCCTCCTCAATCAATGACTCGAAAGCGAACACTGCATTTATGATGCTGAAATTTGACAATTGTGAAAAATCACCAATGCCCGAACACAGCCATCCCTTCGAGACCTCGATGATAATCAACAGGAGAACAATCCTTCAGCAGGAGGATATGTTTACTACATCTGCGATCGGCCACAATGAACCAATCACAATGCAAGAAGCTTCTATGTGCGCCCAGTCCGTCCTCAATGACATACCAACTTCTTCCACATTTAAGGAGGCCATTGCTACCAATCATGAACAGAATTGGATGCATGCTTGTATAGAAAAACTGCAAGTGATGAAACGTTTAAATGTATACAAGTTAGTAAATACGCCAATCAATCGAAAATACATCTACAAGCGATGGGTTTTAGAGTAAAGAAAAACGAGAAAGGAGAAATCATTAGGTACAAAGAAAGTTGGGTCGTAAAGGGGTATATGCAATCATACGGAGTGGATTACGACCTAATGCATCCTCCTGTATCCCTACTTTCTACTCTGAGAGTCCTACCACCATTAGCAGGAAAGATAAATCTGGACATCTACCAGATGGACGTAAGCATGGCCTTCCTTAACGCCGTGTTAGACCACGCCGTATACGTCGAGCCCCCTCCGGGGTTCGAGAATTTCGTTCCTTCTGCAAAGTCAATAAAGCTGCTGAAAGCGTTGTATGGACAAAAACAGTCCTCGCGAATGTGAAATCAATTATTAGGAAAAGTTTTAAAGGAGAAGGCTGGAATGAATCTAAGCATCGCGGACAGGTGTTTATATACTAGATAAAAAAGGACTCTTTAAAATTTTTCATACTAATATATGTCGATGAAATATTAATCATGGAAAATGACACAATAACACTTGAAAACTCAAAGAAGACTTTAGATAATCGTTTTAAAATGACTGTATGGCAGAGATAAAATGGTTCTTGGGTACGAATGTAGTGCACAGAGAAGGAGGGATTTTCATAAACCAAACTTTGTACATAAACAAGATATTGGAACGTTTTAATCCACTCGAAGCCAAGGCGAAATTGGTTCCTTTGATGAAAGGAGCTGACTTTAACAAGATTTTCCAACATGAAAATTCAGAAACAAAATTCGACTGCCCATACAGAGAGATCGTCGGGCTCCTGCTGTACCTGAGCGTATGCACTCGACCCGACATAGCTCTTGCTATATCTAAAATTTCGCTTTGTATCTAACCCGAAACTTGATTATCGTAACGCTCTGAAAGGAATATTCAGATACTCAAAAGGTACAAGGCATCTCGGACTATTCTACGCAAGAGACTATCAATCAAATGATTTTCACTTGTAAGTTGATGCCTCTTGGGCTGATGATATTCAAACAAGGCTTCCAACTACTGGAATCTTTGCGTACGTGGGAATGAATTTAGTAGACTGGTCTTCGAAGCGACAATTAGTCGTGTCACACAGTACCGCCTAAGCCAAATACATTGCCCCAGAATCTGCAACACGAATGATTATATGGTTCAGATCACTGTTAGAAGATTTGAAGAATAAGCAAAACAAATCCACCATCAAACAAGAGTATAACAATGTTTTAATCATTCTTGCTAGAGGTGAAGGCCGTTTTCTAACGACTAATCACATAAGTCTGAAATATAATTATCTCCGAGAAAGAATGCAACGTGGAGAGATTTTTTTAACTTATATAACAACCGATGACCAATTGGCTGACTTGCTTACAAAGCAGCTGACAGCCAATCTCTTCAGCGAAATGATGAATCAAACCATTAAGTTCCCAGTGAGTGGCTCGATTCACTCGTATTAATGAAAAGTAGGAGGGGGTGGAGGGTCTAAAGGTCATCAATGACGTTCATTAGGAAAAGAGAGATTCAATGTGAAAAGAATGGAGTCAATTTTACCACTGACTGAAAGTCAACTTTGATGTATGAAAAGGAATTCATTCTGGTGATACACATCATAGAAGTGACGAATTGAAAGTTTTTTTACGACGATCAGTTTCACACCAACGCTTTGAAGTGGTGCGCACACGGATCTAATCCAACGAGATGGAGATGATTATCTTCAAGGTGAAGACTGTTGAGAAAAGAATGAGCCGTTAATGCTTGCTCTTATTATACAACTTCAGGATCTTGTACAAATTTTAGTATTCCAACTAAGACTAAACAATCTATTTTATTTTTTTACATGACGCCTCACCCGTCGAGCAGGAGCGTTGGATTCTGACGACTGTAATAATTACATGACTCGTGTCAGTTATTGACATTCCTGACGCTAAAGGTAATGCCATAGAACTACTATATGTAGTATATAACATGACATTTATTCTTATATCATGCAACAGTGTACCATGCTATAAGAAATATTGAATAACTGAGCTATTATTAATGTTATGTGCTATTCGGTGAGGCGGTAGTATCTAATAATTTAAAAGATCAAACAGAACAGTTGTACCGAGAAGTTACGATGTTAAAAAACGATTCTGTTTTAAAAATAAAAAACCTGAAAGTTCGAAAAAGAAACTTGAAGTTTTTTTCGAAACTTTTTCGAAATTATAACTGAATTAGTGTTGCAATTGTTTCAGCCGTCCCCGTTCCCCAGCAATTTGCAGTACTATATTACATCACAAGTAGACGGTTGCGATTGTAACCTGAGTGTGGTCATCTTTTATAGTATAACTTATATGACTCAGGAAGTGATATAAGAACGCGAGACATACTATTCAAGGACATGCAACATCACAACCAGGAAATACTACACTTCACAAAATATCAACCGCTCTAAACATTCTTCATATGTCCGCAAATTTCTACAACAGCTCTCAACGGTCACGGTACAAGTCTGATCAAGGGAGAAGCAAGAATCAAGTGAGAAAAGAGTCTGTAAACAAGAAGAAAGCACATAACAATGGCTAAAGGTAGTAGTACTGCCTCAACTCATGCACAAGGAAGTCCGTTGTATCGTGGAATGGGTCCAAGAGGAGAAGAACGGTTTCATCGAGTCTTACTTCTTGATAATACGGTTTGGAAGAAATGGTGGGAGAATTCTTCTACGGTTCGCAGTTCAGCTGGACGTTTCCGATGTTACTGCCGCCACAGTATTCAATAAGACATCAGCAGACAATCCTTCCTGGAAATCTATAGAGATCACTTCAGTGATGGTTGGTACAGCTAAAGTGAGAAGACTACATGGTATTGATGGAGATGTGCAGGCAGGGTGATGGAATACGAATTTGTATATTGGAGATCTGGACCGAATTATAATCGAGGATGTGACAATTGAAGAGCGGTATACCGATATCCTTATATATAGGGACGTGGAATACCCGTATATCGTGAAGAATACTGGTGTAGATATTCCGAGGCACCTTCTTGATTTGGAAGGGCCGAATTCCCTGTCTTGTTGGGACTCTGAGGTGATTAAGGTCGTCGATATTGAACAAGCTGATATTGTACAAGCTGAGAATAGAGATGAAGAAAATATTGGGCCCATAAAACTTCCAAATGTTCAACTCAGAAACTATGACAGTAAAGGAATATGGCTCCGAGTCAGTCAAGTGAGGAATGTCAAGAATGCGCTTCGGGATGTCATTGGTGACCATTGCGAATCTTTTGTCCCTTCCTTTCAGAAAGAGCAGTGTAAAGTGGGTTTTGATACGATTTCAGTTACATTTGAAGGTGAAGAAGTTGATGAGAAGTATACTGGCATTGCTCAAATATGCAAGGATAAAAATGGAAGGTATGTTCTAAATGACGATAAGTCCGTGGTGGTGTAGAAGGCCTACATATATGTATATGAAACTTCCTCAATGATGAAAGCCTATAGGATTTTAGCATTGATGAAGTTAAGTGGTCAGATGGAAGCAAGTTTGAATTTGAGAAGAGATGGAATTCGTGTACTTCTATTGGTACGAAAGGACAGAGTGATAGTGACACCTTGGCAGTTTATTATCCTCAGTCGCACGCGAAACCTCTCTTAGTAGAAAAGGAAAAGGGACACATCATTTATCGACCTGGAGAGTAGTGTAATCCGGTATGTTGAAAAGTTCTCGGAGGAGTATGGTACATAATTTCAAGATGCAGTGGTGAAAGATATTGCTCAGGATATGGAAAGAAATAATTTTCTTGATATGCAAATCTATTCAACGTATGAACGGCATGCAAGTGTCGCGAAGATGCACTGTAGATTCTAAACTGTTATGGAAAATATCGAGACCATTCCACAGTTTAGTATTGGACAAGAATTTGGTAAGAGTGGTGTCACATATTTCGACAGTCGTATCCTCCTCCATGGAACGGAGGAGGTTATAATCTACCTTTTGGATGGCACAGAAGCTTATTTTACATGCGGAGTAAAGGGTATGTTTGATGATAATTTGTTCTATCAAATTGGTAGCGATTTTTTGAAAGAATTGCATACACCTCTTGACGAAATTGGTAACTCTGAATGTAACCTGGAAGATGAGAACGTTCCAAAATTAAGAATGATCAAATGGTTGTTATCCCGGAGACAAGGTCAAGGACGCAATCTGTTCATGGAATTTTTTGCAATGACATGAAGGCATTCCAGTACTACCAAGGTAACAAGTCGGCGAAGCTCATTATGAGAGCTTCTTCTCCACATACAAGACTAGTGAAGAAAATAAGGGAATACTTATTCAAGAACACAGAAGATTTTGGAACTGGTAAAAATGGAGATGCTGGGATGGTTGTGTATGGAGGCCGTGAAGTAAACAAAAGAAGCAAGAACTGGAAATAATGAGACCCTATTATTATCGACAGCGATGATGACTCTCTGCCGGCACCCAAGTCATCGAAATGAGTTAAGCAATAAGTTAAGCAACCACAGACTGCGTAATAAGCCAGGAAGATACTATTCGGAAATTCAAACACAACGGGTAATCTGAAAGCATCGTTACCTGAACGTTTGTCATCTACTTATGCAAGTAAACAGAATGCGATTCCGAAACAAATACCTTCGCGCACAGCTGCAGAAGATATCGGCCCGTATGATAACAGCGCACCATCACGGGTCTCCTGTTGGATGTCGTGATCGAATTAGAAAATGGATGCTCGTTGTCGAGATGTAGTGACGATCTCGAAAATTTTATTACATCGCATTTACACTTAAGCTGATGAAGTACGTGAATCATGTACCCAAAGAGGATACAATTCGTGTAAGAGGGAAAGACAGTTCATATGTGGTGAGCGTGGCGCATATAACAAATTGGTACCTGCGAAATAAGTGCATTATGATACGTCGACATTATTGAGATCTGCATTAATTACAAATCATCACCGTGCTCATATGTTTTTCTCGTATGTCCAAATTTTGGAACTAAGAAATCTTACAGGAAGATTGTCTCAATATAAGCAAATGGAATTTATGGGTTTACATTCTACTACCACTGAAGAAAATAAGTAGATCAACGCACAGACTGGTACTATGACAGGAATAAGTACCGCTTTATTGAGCAGGAAAAAGCAACATTTGAACAGTGAGGTGTATTGCATTCTGGAAGGATTGTCTGACACGTTAAATATCTATCTGGTCATGAGGTCTGACCTGGCGGGTGGATTTTCGGACGAACACAACTTTACATGCAAGCAAATTGGAAAATTATTTGATGAGGTGCATAAGTGGTTTCCTGGTGAGGATTCTCCGAAAACTGAAATTAGTAGAGAATTTTGGAATCCAATTATCAAAATTGGCAGTTCTGAAAAAGATGAACACAAAATAAATCATGGAATTGGTCGTTATTCGAGTACAAGAACTTTATTGGAGAAGATGTTTCAACATGATCGTGACTTTCTTTGGATAGCCAAACACCGTGATGCACTGGACTTGTGGATTGCATGGATGTATGATTTACTGAATCTAGACAACAATTGAGAGTGGCGGACAGAAATTCCAAGCGGTGGAGGCCGTTTTCTCATCACGGGCAAGAATTGTCCATCACAACACGGACACAATTACTTCGACGTTAGAAAGAGTGGTTCTCCTGGGTATTTAACTATGAAAACTGACGCAGAACCGATTTATCTATGGATGGAACCTATGTCCTATCGCTATGTTCATCAAAGTGAGGAGAAAAAAAAGCGAATTGGACTTTGTTTGGAAATGGAAGAAATTTAAATACCAACGCAATATATTTTCATTGGACATGGTTATTTACAACATGCTGGTTTCGGATGGGAAGGTAGTCATTCTCTGAGATAGCATATGTATATCATCCCGGAGAGTAGAAATTTGATAGACGCCATCTTATATGCGTACAGACGGTCCTTGCTCCGCAGAGGTGAGAACAAGGATCATGAAATGTCACAGGATTCCAGTCATTTTTCACAACCTACAGATGGAAATGATGATAATGCCAGTAATGATGACAGTCATGATGGTTAAATTGACCGTATGGAACTTGAAGATGATATGGATAGCTGGGGATTGGGAGATGGCGAAGATCCGCCATTGGGATGACACCTCCCCATATCTCACTTGTACTTTTCTTTCTTTCTTCACAGAAATTTATTATATGTAAGCTATGTAAAATTGAAATGAGCGCTACTTCTCACAATACAACGTGTTCCATCCCTATAAGAATTCGCTATTTTTATCGTAAATCGGCGTTCCCATCTTTCCATAAGTCATGAATTACTTCAATTCTGCATGTTTCATAATTTCGATACAACCTATCATCTAGGATCCACACTGTTACTGTGCAGGTAAATTCAATCGTACAGTATGAGAGTACTTGCAACGCCTTGATGTAACACAGATCCATGCTGTGAAATGATTGTGACAGACAACAGTTCCATTTCAAAGCAGTACAACCGATACAACAATTCAAAATTAGTTATCGACACATAAACGGCATTCTTCAATAATGGTGACGAAAAAGTTCGTATGCAATACCCGATATTGACATACTCTACAGACAGATCGATTTATTATAAACGTCATTCACCCTCATGCCAATATAATAAAAAGCAGAAATTGGAATCGACAGGAAATGTACCAAATTCGTCCGGTATTCACAATCATGCTCAGATCGCTCATGCCTGTCATGAATCAAGCATCGAAAATGTGATGAAACAACCTGAGCCAGATATTCCCTCGCCAGAAGCTCCAGATACACCAGTAACTACGGTAAAGATAAGTGATGTATGTATTGCTGCAAACCATTTGTTGACGCTATCAAAATAAATAGGTGTCCATGGTGTAGAAAATGGAATTAGATTTCTTTGCGAGGATACCTTCAATGAAGATGTAGTCCGCCAAAACCTGACGATTCCAAACGATGTTTTTTTGTTGCGGGTAGCACTGTTGATCACAGTGTGATCAATGATGGATATAAGAAAGTTGAGGTAGCGTACAAAATTGCTTCAAATGATAATAGGAA
>JAULBU010051115.1:0-12815 GCA_032358235.1 Odonthalia washingtoniensis | reverse complement strand
TTTTTGTAGTTCAAAAGTGACGTGGTGTGGGGTAGAGGGAAGTTATGAGGGGGTGTAGAGATTTTAGGTTTAAACAATTGGCTACATCGTTGTATATACATACGATGTTTGTCCGATAATCAACGCACTAACCGGAAAAACAGCGAAGAGAAGCAGTATTTTCTTGAAATTTGGACTATATAAGAAAAAGGTAAGAAAAAAACGAAAGAATTAGCGGGAAAAGAAAAAGTATTTGTAAAAAAAAAAAAAAACATTTTTTGTTATATCTTCGGATTGTTGTTATTGTTTTTTTGTCAATTCTAAAAAAGTTTTCAAGTACCAATGCCAGTACGTCTTGAGCTACTACTACCGACTCTACTTGCAACACGACTACCAAGCCGAGTACGTCTCACATCGAAACTATGAAACTTTCTATCGGAACGCCATTCACTAAAAGTTTCATATTGTTCTTCTGAATCTGAATTATCTCGTTTCGAACATATGAATACCGTGATGATAATAATGAGAATGATAAGTAAACCACCACCAACAGCAATACCTATAATAGCGGACATCGGGAATTTAGATGATGAAGATATGGATCCATCTAAATCGACTTTTGATGGTTCAGAAGTAGATGAAATATCTTCGTTCTCAGTTCTTGAATTAATGATATCTTCCTCATCATCTATATCATTTTCATCTATATCATGATCATGTTGCAAAAGTTTTTGAACTTTATATATTTGTGATGTTGTTGGTGATGATGATGATGATGATGATGGTCGATGAGAATGATAATAATAACTAGAATGAGATAATATCAATCTGTCTATGATATTATTAAATGATCGATTATAGTAATAGTAGTAATAGTAGTAGTGTCGGTTATTAGGTCCAGTAGTAGTAGTAGTAGTAGTAGTAGTAGTAATGTATGGTGGTGGTTGTGTGGGAGAACATTTAACTATGTTGTTGGTGGTGAATGAAGAGATGTAAATATAAAAAGTGAGTAGATACAATACATATTTACATGATATAATGGGTTGAAGACGAGGATGGCATTTTATTAGGTGAGTTTCGATGGGCATTGTCGCGCGTGTGATGTATGATTGCGCATGTCAAATGGCGCATACCTCCAAGCAAGCAACCGTTTGAAGTCAGGATAAGAGGGGTTGACTGGATGCTTACGTGTATCGGTCGAGGAAATGTTGGAGGGTCGGGGGAATTTTGAAATTCGGAAGAGATAGAACAGAAGGTAGAGATAAAGAAGAAGAAGAAAAAGAAGAAGAAGAAGAAGAAGTTAATATATGGAGGAGGATTGAAGAAAAACATTTAGAAACTTGACACCAAAAATGTTGTTGTTGTGGCTGTTGATATGTTGATATGTTGATATGTTGATATGTTGATATATTGATTGGTGTTGTGTTTGATGGAGTGTTGGTTTAGATGATTCAAACAAACAAACAAACAAACGTTTCATCTGTTTGATGCATTTTTTTAAATGATCCATGGATAGGTTTGCGCCCCCTCCTCAATTAATCCTCCCCACATATTATGATACGTAGTAGTTCACCAAGTGCAACATGTTGCATCCAATGAGAGACGACCATCAACAACTATGGCAATCGCTCAGTAAACAATGCTGTTTTGGGCGCCACTATTGAAACGTTTCCACTCAATTATTATGAGACTGTCACTGTCAGACAGTGACAGTTGAAAAACATTATCCATGCCAATTTCACACTACTCGCCTCAACAGTATACCATATGAAAACAGTGAAGATATACATATACGAAGCTTTACATGACATTACACATTGTGTAACACACTCACAAAAAAGGTGTATATGTATTGAAATTGTAATCAAAATTATCGGACACGTATTAAAAAATAAATAAGAGAAATTTAATTTACAAGAGAAATTTAAAAAAAATAAGGGCAAAGTTTTCGTGAACGGACCTTGCTGGGTTGGGTGAAAACTCGGATCGAAAATATACATGAAACGGTCGGACAGACCGCCATCCCCCTAAATATTCAAAATGTCTCACATTCCGTTATTTGTTCGCTCGCATCTAGAGTCATGACTATTTTCGTATACCTTGGTGTTCTTGCTTGCCTGGGAGACCTCATGCATGTACAACTACATGAATATATTGTCACTTGTAATAATGAGATGAGTCGCTCCCAAAAACAAAAAATAATTCTGTATCGACCTCAATTTTTGTAATATCTATCATTGGATGTACCAATCAAAACTACTTCATATTGTTTCTTCCAATATACCATTAAATCAAGTTGTTCTGCTGACGTATTTCATTTGTACAACATTATTCCATCCATGCTTCTCAGAAAAAACGACATATCCTTTTCTACCACTAAATACCCGTTTTATTATCTACAGAATCTCTCGCATTTCCAAACATACACTACACGCCAAAATCTGTAAAACGTATTCATTCAATAAGAATCGTCTCCATACCATTTAAATACGGTGATCACAAAACATCACAATCAACGCATTTTTTTGTTTTAAATTTTAAACTTCGACGGTTTCTTCTCATTTCGAGCAATTTCAGTCCTCATTTTAGTTCAAAATGTCTTTCATGTGAGTACGTATCATAATCTGCTTCTTTGTACATATTTTACATATTTTACTCGTCTCATTCTCCAAAATATGAATGAGTTGAATCCAAAAATTGTATTACTTCACTTTGAATACTTGTCCTTCCCGTCCCCTCATTCAATTAATCATTAATGCCATCTTCTATACAAACCATTTTGCCATCTTATACTCTAGCAGGGAACATTGTTGTTATATTCACAATTATCAAATAATCAGAATACTCAGATTATTCACTCACCATATTTTCCTCACAATGATGGAATTATTGTGTTGGTTCAGTTGGGTAGGTAGTAGGTTCAGTAGGTTGTGGCGTCGCTTGGGTTAGTTTAGTTGGTGGTATAGATTGCGTTGAGTCTTGTTCCTGAGCGTCACAACTCTTCTACCAATTGCCGAATTTGAAACGAAATGTTGATGGGATAAAAATTTCATTTGGATGGAAATATGCAATATCCGTAGCCTCTTGATCGTATATGTCCCCGATGAAATGCGCGGATGATATTATTTGGAAGCGCTAATTTACTTTGATATTTTTTTTGAACTTGTTGGGATGTGTACCACCCAGAGTAGATTGGGGGTTACTGTTAGTAGGAAGGGTAGGAGTAGAAGAGCGATGAAGATAGATCGACGAGATGGTGGGCTGTAAACACTGTAGTGGAGACAAGGACGGAGGTTTAGAAGATCGTATGCGCCACACAAACCAGTGGATACTTTTGTAGGGCACACACGTGAGAGAGCACTGACAGTACGATGACGATCTGACAGTGGCAGATAGCCGTTGTCCCGCAAGAATGTTACTTGGTTACTGGTGATTCTGCCGGGTAGTTGGCATCATTTGTTGTTGTCTACCTGACGGTTGGACATTCAATCTGTTCCAGGGAAGAGATCCCTCGTTCTGGTCGTTGCCAATTTGGTACCAACGGGACTGTTTTTATTGTGTAGAACTGGTGGTTCTTACAGGCCCGGAGATCGAAGTCTACATGTGTGTGAGCCACACACATGTGGCAAAAGAGAAAAAAGGTAGTATACGTGTCGAGGCAGGAGAAAAAGGAGGAATACATTAAGTGGGATAAACTGAAGTGCTAAAGGAGAATTTAGTGTGGGTGTATTCCTGGCACTCGCCCCTGGTGAGGCACTACAGGATGGACGAGCAAAGAGATCCACTAGTAAACTTTACGTAGTTGAGAGAATTTAATGTTTCTTCTGTAGTTACAGTCGTCTTCATATCAGATTCTGAACACGTAGGTAAGACATAGTTCTCTCTTTATCTGTTCAAGTTATTGTAGAATAAAGGCGGTAGT
Organism: Odonthalia washingtoniensis; assembly: GCA_032358235.1. Taxonomy (NCBI): domain Eukaryota; phylum Rhodophyta; class Florideophyceae; order Ceramiales; family Rhodomelaceae; genus Odonthalia; species Odonthalia washingtoniensis. Next base: position 8,914 of record JAULBU010051115.1, on the reverse strand, counting down.
GTCTTTCATTTTTGAGTGGAAATTTTAGATGGGATTTGGGTTGTACAAATGTTGTAACGTTACGGAGAAGGATGGAGGGTTGAGATAGGAGGGATCTATAGAGTACTAGAGATGAAATATAAATGTTACAAACATTCATTACATTTTAGTCGGGCAAAAAAATTGAGGAACGAAAACAGCAGGGAGGCGGCCCCACTGATTCTGACACATGTACATATTCGCCATATAATAAATGTATTTTTGAAATCATCGCCCACTGAATTTGTTGATTGCTCAACTTTTCAAGAGTTGGAAATCAACAAATCAACATATTCGATAGGGAACTTCCCTACCGAAAATGTTGATTTCCCACTTTACTCCCTACTGACTGCCGATTCTCCGTAACAATAATATTACACCAGCCTGAAATTCTGGAGTAACTGATGAGATTATTTTCGAATGCAAAGACAGAGTGCATCAAATTCACGGATAAGAATCGATCCTTTTTGTTCATAATAGAGATACCTATCATCAACCATATTTTGGACGTACGATGGGAATACACATTAGGATACAGAAAAATGTGTAGAAAGAAGAGTATTCGTACACTGGCTGTAGATGTAACAGTTTTTTTCAAGTAGCGGCATGTACATGCATTTGTACAAGAAGTACGCATATGTGAGAGATAATCTCAACAACGTGTAGTGTGATGCACTTCCAGAAAGGAAGGAAGGAAAACGGCAATAGGGGTGTTAGGAGTCCTTGTTCCACTGTAGCTCGTGTGGGCAGTGCACCCCACCAAAAAGGGGAGGTAGGATGATAATTAAGAAAGTAGGTGGCTGTCGTCCCGGCGTGCGTAAGACGCCGGTATGGTTGATAGACGACGTAGGTTGGATGGTCAAAAGGTGCGCGAAAACGTGAGTAGCAAGATAGTGCAACGCTTAAACCTCTTAAGTAGGCTCCACCTGCTGCCAAGTGGCAGTGGAGCGTATTGTACAAGGTAGCGGAGTGGGATCCACCGTTACAGTGTAATGGGCAACAATGTCCTAAATACACGTGTAGATTGTGAAAAGCCATCCAAAAAATGTGGTTGCACACAAAAGAAAAAATATGACATAAGTCACTAAAAAATACACGTGTCGAAAAACGAACTGCACCACACGACGCCCTCTTCAAGAGCAAGGCACCATGTGTTGGCCCTAAAATGGTTTTGTCGATCATTACTTCATTTCAATCCTTGAATTGGTCGAGCGATTCGAATAATTTGACCGATTTTCTACCTATTCGTGTCTTGTCTTCCCTCCGTCACTTGACGTTCGTCCATTACCGGAGTCGCTCCATATGTTTTGTTACTTAACGACCATGAGTGGTGTCGATCCTCCAACTGACCATGTAGAGTCAGAAGTTACAACCAGTTATTTTCGAAAGAATTCGGCCTACTGGAAGGTCCAGGTTAGGGACGAGTGTCGCTTTCGTTCGACGTATGGTTTGGCAGTTCCGTACCAGTGCGTCACGCACCATTATCTCCGCCCCAACACGCGTAACAATGGTTGGGTAAGGCTTACCAAAAACTGGGGTCAATTTGAGGTCCCCAGGGGTTGCCTTGTTGAAATTCCTCCGTGATTTTCCTATATTTAGTCGGAGATGCATAACGACCCCGAAAGCTGGTGGTGGGTTGTTGCTTAGACCAGAATGGTGACTAAGCCTGGGTCCTTCCTTGTTCAGGAAGTATATGATAATTTCCGGCTTTGGGCCGTTTTTCCTCACACGATTGAATTCAGTCGGGAGCTGAACCTCGTTTACATTCTTGGCAATCAAGAGAATGTAGACGAGTACCTTTGTCTCTTCCGTGTGATCGAGCGCACGGGTTTAACCAACTGTCGCTCATGTGGAGTGCACATGGGAGAAGAAAGAAGATAATTAACCCGGACGAGTTGGTCGCGGGGCTGACTGGTTGTATTAGAATCCCTTCGCTTGTCATTCTATTGGCGAAGCGGAAGCGGAAGCGGAAGCGGAAGCGAAGCATTTTTCTGCTCGGCAGCGTGAGCCGATTCCTGAGGGTCACGCGTTGGGTTTCAACTTTGACACTGTCCCAAATGGTTGGGCTGATACTGCTGCCGGTAATAACCGTGATGATGGTGATGACCGTATCCCGTCTAGTGGTGTCGGTTGTTTGGATAACGACGATGCAGAGATGGAGGAATTTGAGCGTTCCATTTAGTCTTATGGGGGACCATCCGGGGCTCGTGGCCCTGTTTATGTCGGTGCTGGTCCTGCCTCCGCAGTTGTTTCTAATCCGCCTCCAGCGTCTGGGAGTGTTGGTACTATGAAATTGGAGTGGTCAGGCAGTTACTCTGTGATGCTCGGGTTGACGATCGTTACCTCACTGCGAATTGGGTTGAGTTACGCGGTTATCTCCGCGGTCGTCTTTCTTATATTTGATCTTGTTTGTTTATTTTTACCACGTTTTTAATTCGTGTCAGCTATTTGGCTACCTCTTTTAGAGTTTGGTGTTCAGTGTTATTATTGATTCATAACCAGATAAATTTATCCGTTTTGCGTATTTTGCTGCCATTTGTTCGGGAGGTGTATTTTTCGACGCTTATGAATTAGGGGCAAGTTTTGTCGTGCTGGACCAGGATTAGTTGATTCAGTGTGTATTGTTGAGGAGATGACCACTAGTGTAGTGTTGACTGTTCCAGAAAATTGCATCTGTTAGGTTGTATGTTGAAAGCGCCGAAAAGCCGCGAGTCACCGCTCTCCCCTTATGGGTGGGGTGTGTGATGTTAGGTTGGAGTCTTCGTCCGTTTCGGATGGTTTGTTCGCCCGGCGTTGTCTCCGTTGTTGTCATTTTGGAGACATGCGGTGAGTTGTATTTATTTCGCATTTTCTTATACACGTGGACCAAAAAATTTTTTTGTTACACGTGTAATACCATCTAACCAATAACGTCTATATTACCGATGTGAATGACATTGTAACATCCACGATGGCGCCAAGAAACACTGAAATCCAGGTCCAATTGCCTTGCCAGCTTTTTTCACTTTTTTCTCATTATCATTTTCTTTGTTTCTAAGTTCTGGTTACCAGTTTTGGAGATTCTTTGAGCTGATTCTATCCGGGGATTGAGTTGTTGATATCGGCCGGCAATTTAATCTTCTTCAATTTAAATTAGCTCACTAACTTGTTCCTCGGGAGGTGCCTGATGGGTTCCCAGGTATTCTCAGCCGGTGTGTAGCCGTACCACCGGACTCGGTAAGTTAACTCTCCTATTTTTGCGTTTCGGTGCTGTTAATTGAAAATTGTTGATCTGCCCATCGCCTAACCTACATTCTATATTGATCCCAAGTAATTTCTTTTATTCATCCTAGCGTGATAATTTCCACATTAGTACTGAATCCACCCTCCTTCCAACATTCGTTCTATTCTGATACTATAAAAATAAAGTGCACGAGAGAGAGAGAGAGAGAGAGAGATGACACAGGTGCCTTCTGTATTTAATTCTTTCTGAACATTCTTGCTGTGTTACTTAAACAAAATAAACAACTAACTACGTCTCACTGTGGAGTTCACTAGTGTCAATTAAATCAACTATACGTACAATCAATACACGGCTGAAAGTATAGCTTACACTGTCGTTTTTCGGCGCCTGCGGCGGAACCGTCCTTCAATACTTTGTTTCTTCCAAGTTGGCGTCAATAAATCCAATGCGCCTCCTCGCCATTATGGCAGAAAAGACTGTAACCCTTTCAATCCCCTTACAAATTATCCGCCTCTCCGTTGCCCCCATCACTTCTCACAGTGTTAACAGCTCTCAAAGCCTTCTCAATTCCGAATCTCGGCAGTGGTTTTGTTAGAAAATCTGCAATCATCTCAGTCGTTCGAATCTTCACCAGCTTTATCGACTTCTCTCCAATATGCTGATGCATATGATGGAGTTTCAAATCCACATGTTTGATTCGTCGGTAGTCTCCAACCACATGACCAGTACTCCACTTGAACGTTACTGCATTGTCTTCTTCGAAATAACGGTACAAGTTTGCTTTATCCCTATCTCCTCCAAAATGCGTCGTATCCACATGATTAATTTTGTCGCTTCCGATAACGCAACATACTCTGCTTCTGTACTGCTCCACGTTATTCCCTTTTGAAGCGAGGTCATGTGGTGTATAGCTGCAGAACCGTAAAACAACACAAACCCTGTGCGAGAACGTCTATCTGCCCCCGGTTCACCGCCCCAGTTTTCGTGAACATGAGCACTGATCTGATCGCCTTCCCCTGCACAAAGTTTGAGTTCATGGTTGGGAGTTCCCTTTAGATACTTCACTACTTTGATTACAGATTATTGATGCTTCAATGACAGATATTCCACATGATGAGACTACATGATTGTGGCCACGACAAATATCCGGTCGCGTGTGAGTTGATAGGTACAACAGCCTGCCAATCATGCTACGGTACTCAAAATCTTCGTCAGCCGCATCTCCGCTTGGAATTCCCAAATCCACATTGGGATCACATGGAATTACAAATGCATTACAGTGGTTGAGTTTCAGTTTTTCAATAAGAGCTTGAACATACTTGCTCTGCACAATGGTCACTTACCCTTCCCCGTGTATCAACTTTATTCCCATAAAGTCAACTGCAATTCCTATGTCATTGGCAGGGAGACTACAAACCAACTTCGTTTTCAACGCGGACATTTTTGCATCGTCTTCTGCCATTACCAAGAGATCATCTACATTACATAAAACCATAATTCCCTATCCACAAAACACACACGGATCAGATGGAATTGGCTCCAACCCTATGGCCTTCAAGTCTTTTGAAAACAGGTCGTACCATATATGAGGTGCCTCGCGAAGCCCATACGGACTTTTTAGCAATAGGCAGACCTTTCCATAACTAACACCATTCTTCATCTCTGGTACAGCCATAAAAACATGTCGGTCGATCTTTCCTTGAAGAAATGCGTTACAGTAATCAACCTGGTGAATTAGCTAGCTATCTCTTTTGGGTGGCCACTGTAAGCACGAGACGTACGACTGTAGAGTCTACAACCGTGACAATGTGTGGAGAAAGGCTGCATCATCTTAATTTCCACATATTACCAGGCGTGTCTTGTACCCGCTAATTTCTCCTTCAGCGGTGCGCTTCTTCCTCAGTACCCACATGCAAAAAATAGCTTTACCTCTCTTTGATCGGTCTACAATTTCCCACATCTCTGCTTGCTCCAAAGAACGTAGCTCATATTAAATTGCATCCTTCCATTTAGCAGCATCTTCAGACTCCATTTCCATACTCCACGTCGGCATATCGTTTTCATTACTCCTCCTCGCTGCGATGACAGCATAACGGGCAGGAAACGGCCGTTTTTGGCTTGTAAAACGAGGAGCTTCTTCCATTTTTTTCATTTTCCATGCTTTCATCTTGCGATTCATCATTGCTACTGTCTGTTAAGTGTGGATTAATAGTTTCCAGATCTGTGAATGAGTTGTGCTTTTCATCTTCGTCGGTATCACTCTGCTGGGTTTTCTTGGCAGTAAAGACTGTTTCATCGAATATAACATGCTTAGAGACAGTGAACTTTCGATTGTTAATATTCCACACTCGATACATCCATCCCTAGTGTCCAAAAAGTATCCCAGGATTACCCCTCTACGCAAGCTTCCATTGTCTACGTTCGTTTACCTCTTGTACATATGATGCACACCCAAATATGCGAAGTTTTTCAAGGTTAGGCTTGTTTCCATTTAATCAGCTTGTACGGAGTCTGACTTCATTGGCCTTTCCACTTGTCACGTTATTGAGGTAGGCAGCGTGTAGTGCAGCCTCCCCCAAACTTCATCGGAATACATGCACCTTGGATCATTATACGGACCTTATCCAATAGAGTGCGGTTGTAGCGTTTCGCTATTCCGTTCGATTGTGGACTGTAGGATGTTGAGAACGACTGCGAAATGCCTTCTTCTTTAAGGTACTTCTCCAGCGCGATATATTATTTGGCATTTTCTGAATGCACACATTTCACCAGCACGTCGGTTGTGCTCTCGATCCATGCCTGAAACTCCTTAAAGCAACGGTACAGATCACTCTTGTTCTTGACGATGTTAACCCTGGACATTCGACTAGCTTCCAATATGAAGCATATGATGTATCTTCCACCATCTATGGACTGTGGTCAGATTGGTCCTTGTGGTGCAATCCGACGTCACTCATCAGATCTGAGATCAATTCCCAGTCGATTCTTTTTGTCACGTTTTATCACACTCTCCGTCACATGTTACGTCATGTTCGTCACGTTTTCTGCGTTTGCCCCGGTTCGGGTAATTGAACCATCGGCCACGTGTTCTACAGACATCTGTACACCAATTACAGCATCTTACTGTACTTGATGTATTGTACACTCCCCCTTCGCCATCAGGCGACGGGTGGAATGCATTTAAGGGACTTCTTGACCCGTATTTCCATTAATGAGAATAAGCTAAACCATGTTCGAGACTTCAACTACTCCCAAACTTGCGTTCGTCAATAACGACGGAGCTCTTTCTGATCCAATATTTGTCCAACCTCGTCCTCCGTTAGTCGATCCCACCACTTTACAAGCGTAATTATGGACCGATGATTACAAGTGTGCTTCAAACTTTAATGGCCTCCGAAGTTGGAATTTGTCACTGCCAACAAACTCACTTCGGCCATGGTTTAATAAACAGGGTTGTACTTCACACACAAACGTACTCAAAACTCTGATTGACTCCGAAAGCTGGTATTCATCCTCATATACGAACCTACTTCGGCATTGGTCACCATTCGTCTACGCAGTCGTCAGATTTCGACACATCCCTACAAGCGTTCTCATCCGATTCATCACGTTAGTCGTGCAGTTACCAGTAGTACCGTCGATTGGATTTCGCTCTGACGAGGTAGTTAATCAACGTCTTTGTACTCCTACACAAAGTGCGCGTTCGAGATTTCCCACCGAATCTTTTCGTTAGTTCAACAACCAAAACGGTCATTATTCGGGACGTCAACTGCACCAAATCAGCCATTTCATCTATATTTTCTCCCCTTTTCGGTGGAGTGCGAATCATACGAGCTACTCGGAACGGAGGGTACCGAACGCCCTCTAGTATCTCCTCCACTCCCCCTTTTGGGAGTGCATTGCACTACAGTCCTATCATGTCAGAGTACACGTTATTCTACGTTTCCTTTGGCAATCGTTCCAGTAGATGATGATTTTGTCTGCTTGGCCTCCACACAGGGAATGCACTTGATTATTTTCGCCTTATCACTTGTGGAGACACCTTCAACCACTCCATTAGCCATTTTCTTCACTTGTTCTTTAGACACATGGCCTAGTCCTAGGTGCAAAAGCTCTATCCCTACAAGGCGCTCGTTATATTCAATATTGGAAGTACATGCGACATTTGCATGTACACGTGGTCGTACAATCTTACCGTTGGGTACAAACAGCTCATCTATGCTTTATCGAGTCGCGTACTCAATTGGTGTTATTTTAACTTGACGATCTAAAAATATACACTGGGAATATTCAATAAGCCTAGAGATGCCACACCTGTCTAATTTAGTGCATGATATCATATTAACACTAACATCCTGTATGTACAAAACTTTACTTAGTACCAACCTTTTCACGCCATTGGAATAATCATTTCCATTCTAGTAGGCAGACAGATCTATGGTCAGTGTCCCTTGATGTTTGGCTTCTACAACACGGTTATCAGCAAGGTGTACGCGAATGCGCACGATAGTGCTCATTGTAGTGAAATTATCCAGGTTTTTTGTGATGTGTTGTGTACATCCAGAGTCTAGTAGTCCTGGTCGTCCTTGATCTTGATCCTGCAATAGCGAAAAATTTGCCCCTTTTTGTTGCACCTGTAGCAACGAATCTGAGTTTTGTCAACCCATCTCCTCACAACTGCTGCGATTATAGTAGCCGCCTTACCCTCCGTGTTTTCGGCGAGCGTCTGGGATCGCACTTCTTCGATGAGCATTCCACTAACCTATTCAAAAGTCGTCTGCTTTCATCCCTTGTATTTATTGCAGCCACAGTGCTTGAAAGTGACTCTTCCGACGTAATCGATACTAAAAATATTGCAACTTGCAATTCCGATGCCAGAGGAAAACTCATTGTGGCCAAATTGCTGAACATGCTCTCCATCTCAGAGAGGTACTCTTCTATATTGAATATGGGAGAGTACCTCACTGAGAAGTTCTTACCGTTTTCGTAACCGGTATTAATGAGGCTTGCGAGAACGGCAATCTTATTCGCTGTTGTGGATGCTGCGTAACGCTCCACGAGCTTCTCCATCATCTCTCGTGGGTCCACTGAAGATTGCAAAGCTCTCAGTGGTTTATATCCCAACGAATTGTTGATTATTGCACGGGATTTACGAACCTTCTTCTTGTGCGCCTCATAAGCGTTGGAGTTCTCTTCAACCGGCAAACTGTCGTCTACATTTACGACTCCGGCGAGGTCCTTTCCTTCCATTATGACATTCAGGCGTAGTGACCAAAGATCAAAATCTTCTCATTCATTGCCCTTTAATATGATGACACTCGTTTTTTCGCGCTCTATGTCGTCCATAATGACGACCTCTTGTATGGTGCGATCAATTGGACCCATACCAGCGGTCTTTATCGGTTATTTTCTTCAAAATATGGAAAAGTGGTGCTACCACATAAAAATGAAGTGCAAGAGAGATGACTGAGATGCCTTCTTTATTTAATTCTTTCAAAACATTCTTGTTGTGTTATTTAAACAAAATAAACGACTAGCTACGTCTCACCGTAGAGTTCACTAGTGTCAATTAAATCAACTAAACGTCCACTAAATCACAGCTGCAAGTATATCTTACACTATGGGTTTTGGCGCCTGCGGCAGACCGGTCTTTAATCCTTCATTTCTGCCAAG
>JAULBU010051104.1:0-12816 GCA_032358235.1 Odonthalia washingtoniensis | reverse complement strand
GGTCACACTTATATGTCCTTAATTTACTAACGCTGCTTCCCCGGTTGAGTCGGCTGCGTGCGGCGGTCTTGGCTTGGGATTCCGATGAAAAACACACCTTGCCTGACTCCTTACAGCGCTCCATCTCCGCTGGTGGCGGTTCGTCGCCTTCCAGCGCCCGTTGCCACTTGGCTTCTTTGAGTGTGACTGGAGCCGCTTCGTCTGGATTAGCGCCTAGTAGCTTGAGCAGGTCTTTGACACCTAATTTTTTGGCCTTTGGTTTTTTGCTCATCTTTCAAAGCTTTTCGATGAGCTGGCGTCCTGTCTTGATGCGCTGCTTCAAGATGAGGATATCCTTTTCGGGGAGCTTGCGCAGGTGTCCTTCGCGGTGAAGGAAGTTGAGAGCGTCGATCAGGTTGAGGATGCAGGTGGCGACAGGCGACCGCTTCACCCATTCTGGGGCCTGTGGCGCTTTGACGGGTGGTTCTGGCACTACTTGAGCGGAAACCATCTCAAGCGGCTCAGAGGGCGTTTCCTGAGCCACTACGGGCTCTTCTGGAACTCCATAGTCCATACCCAACACTTCACGAGCAATGGCGTCTTCATCCTGCCCGCCAAGAGGACCGTATTCTGTCCACTCGTCAGGATAAGCAATTTGGCTTGGTGACGGAAAATACAAATCCGGTCTTAATTCCTTGGCTGTGTTCATCGCAGCTTCGGCTTCTAAAACATCTTTTTCAAATAACTTTCGACCCTCTTCTGTGATCAGAGAGTTTTGGTTGATTGGAGTTGGCTTAAATGTTACAAGTGCCTCTTCAATGGCCTTGGTTGCTTTACTCGGGGCTTTCTTTGCGGGTCGTCTTTTGGCTGTCTTTTTCACTTTGTGGATTCGGTTGTGTTTTGCTCGGGCGGCTGCTTCGGCAGCACGTCCAATGTATGGTTGTGTCATGTTTTAGTCTGGCTAAAAGGATTGCGCTGCCGCGTGAGTGAGCCCGGTATTCCAGACTCCGTGTGCTCCCACGCGCTGTCTATCCCTCGGTCGGGAAGGTCGGCCAGCACAGGCACGGCGCTGATTGGTTACACTTGCTTTACGAAGCTATATGTTTCCACGCTTTTCTTTTTCTCACATTGGTAATTAGAGCGGGAGACACCCCGAGCGCTTTTGCCATTGCGGTTTTGGTTCCTCTTGGCGCATCGTTTGGAATACTCCTGATTTTATGAACCAATTCAGGAGTCAGCTTGCTAAGCTTGTGTAAATTTCCTTGGTTCCAATGAGCCCATGTAATTCCTTCTGATTTTAAATGAGCAAGGGCGTCTTGAGCGTTTTCTTTGGGGTTGCCCCAACGAAGATTTGATGGATGATTGTTTTGATTGTCTCCATCATTATGAAGAACACATTTTTTATCATCATTTGGACAAGGCCCATGAAAAGCCTCGCAAACGAAACGGTGAACTTTTTTTGTCCAGTATTTGCCATCTTTCCGAACTCTTACAATTAGATAACCATCTTTATCTCGGCTTTGATGCATCGGCTTGTTTCTGTGGCCAATTATTTTTGCGCAATCAGTTGCGAAGTAATTGGGAAAACTTGGAATTTGCTTTGTCTGCATCTGGATACGGTTAACTTAACCATCCTATATGTCAAGCTTCTTTGTAAAAAATTCCATTAATCATGGAACCCTTGCGGTTCCTAATTTCCTCGTAGGCCACAAGAAGGCACGTTTCGAACCGCACGCCCGCCAGCTCGGCAAGCAAGATGAGGACCACTGTGGCGTCGCCAATCCCATCGATGATCTCGTGCTTGTCTTTCTTCTCAATCCCTTCGCGAATCTCGTCCACTTCTTCGAGCAGCTTCTTGAACTGGCTGTCTACTGTGGCTTTTGCGTTTGGTCCTGTGATATTGCGGTCTTGTCCCCACTGGCGCACCAGCGAGATGAGAGCTGACACTCTTCCAAGGCTTGCCACCTTGAGGAACCCGATAGCCCATTCAATCTCACCCGCGTGTGACACGAGTCCGGCTTGGTTGTTTGGAGTGTCCACTTTCAAGCTGGCGTTGTAAAGCATGTTGTTCTTGTGGATTTGAAGATGGCTGATGGCGCGTTGAAATGACATGGTAGTTGTGTTTATTGAGAATTTTCTTCGAGATCGAACCGCCCGCAAGCGTTTCCGTTTGCGTCATGCAGTTGGCGCGAGACGCTGCCTGACTCGACGTTCATGGCAGCAATGCGCAAGAGCCGCGCAAGCTCGTCCAAACAGGCATAGAGGTCGTCAGCGGGGTTTTTGTTGTCTTTGAATGCGGCGTTGTCGCAGTTGATGGTGAGGGTGAATTTCATGGTGTGTATCGAGTCCAAATTTTAATGGCGTAGCGTGCTGGGTATGGTTGCCTTAAAACAAGCTCAGTTGCACGCTCGACGGTGATGTTGGTTGAATTACGACCGGGGAACAGGAGTCCAAGAGTTTCGGCTTCTTTTCCATTTGCGTGAACCCATTCGTGGCACTCACTGTGCAAGATAAAGCCCAGCGTGTAAATGGCTTTGCGACGACCTGCCGGGTGGTGGAAGTGTCCGGCTTCTTTAGGTAGCGATAGCCCGCATCGTGGGCATTGAGGTGTAGCCGGTATTTCCGCATACGCTTTCTTGAGCAAACCCTCCAGCGCAACGCGCTTAGGACTCTTTGCTGTCTTCTTGCGCTTTTTCTTGGGCGCTGCGCACGTCGTTGATGTCTTCCGAGGTCGGCTTGACGGTTTCGATGAAAGCTTCGGTTTCTTCTTTGGAGGCGAACGCCGGATCAAAGGCCACGACTTCTCCGACAAGGGCGGGTCCGGATTCGCTGAGGATGGTGACGGGTCCAGCTTCGACAAGGTTTTCAAATCCGTTGATGCCTCGATCAATTTTTTCAGCCAACTTGGCTCTTTCGACTTCTTCGATTTTGAGGAGTTGTTCAAGCGCATGGAGGATGTCATTTGAAGTGGCGTCAAAAACTTGCATTTCCATTCCACGGTAGGGAGTGGCTTGGATCACCTTGCTCATCACCACCACCATGGCTAGGCGTATCGTCTCGTAGTCCTTCACATCGTGAAAGATTGGCCCGATGGCGAGCATGATGGAATCGACGGTTGTTTTAACTTTGGCTTGCATGGTTTTAGTCTGGCTAAAAGAGGGCTTGGTGTTTAGCGCGGAATATCGATGATATTAGTTTATATTTGTGTTTGACCGGGCGGAACATTTTCCCACTCGGAAGTAGGAAATGTTTTGAACTTAGCGACAATCTTTTGAAGTTCATCGTTTTCAGCTTTTAAGTGTTCGTTACTTTTTTGAAGCTTACTGCAAATGTCTTGGCAGATTTCCAAATCTTTGCTTGGAGGGCTCAAATAATTGATTAGATCGCGAATGGTTGGCTGATAATTTGAGTTGAGCTGATTTGGGTGTTCTGAGAACGAGCCAAATTCCTCATCAATTTCCTCTTTGGTTATTGGAGTTGGACGAATGCTTCGTAATTCGTGATAATGACGGTCAGCACAATCTTTTTGCCAGCTCACTTCCTTTTCAAGAAACTTGATTTTATTAAGTAAGTATTCGTGCTCATTGCTTGACGGGCGCATCTTAAACTTTTTGGAGAGCCGCATGAATACGACAGACTGAAAAGCAAACAAGATGGCAAAGATGGAAAAGGCGATTGGCCAGATGTAAGGATTAATAGTCATAATTTTAAAAGAGTGCTTGGTGGCTGGTGGTAATTTCGCTGAGAACGTGTGAGTGGTAGAACTTCATCGGCTTGTTTTTTTCAAAGTTCGACGGGTGGAACGACACCGGAGTTTCCCACGGCTCAAAGAACAAAGCGAGCAACCGGCACGTTTCGGCCGGGTAGGGCGCCCGTTCATGCCAGCGTCCATCACGCCGCTCCTTAAGGGCAATGGTCATCAGCGTTACGCCCTTGGCCTCTGATACTACAACCACGGCTTTGCGAGGGCCGACGTGCAGGTTGTATCGCAAAAAGAAGTCGAACGTCCCTGTGGGACTTCCTAGCTCGCTTTTGCCCAACCCCTTTAACCGGCGGTGCATGTCAACGCATTTGAGGTTTCTCATGATATCGTCTCCCAAGGTGGAATGTCAAACATTGGATATGGTTTTCCTGGATTTTGGATGAAACGGTTGGTTTTTGAATGGAACCAACAATTTGTAACCGGAGTTCGTCCGCCAGTTCTTTGCTTTCGAACGAGAATTTTAGTGCATGGCGTTGAACTCCAGTAAGTGTTAATTTCAGATTCGGAAAAGTTGGCATCTTCCATTTCAGCTATTTTTTCACCTTTTAGAAGATCCCTCCAAATGACGATAATGTTGTCCGGCGCATCTCCGATTTCGGCTGGTCCTCGGATTGAATTTTGACTTGGCGGCTTGTTTGCAAGTTCGTCTGGCGGCTTTCTCGGATGACAAACGAGATGGAGATGCACTGGATAGTCAGCGACGAATGCGCGGAATAGATGGATTGCATTTGAAAGCGCCGAATTATCGCCGCGATCTACGTCCAAACAAAACAAGTTGTCGATCACCATTGTGTCAGTGCCATCATTTAAATATGCTTGTCTAAATGTTTCAAGTAAGCGCTTTGGGGAGGCTCGACTTCGATCTTTGTACATTGAAACCATTGAGTTGAGATAGCTGTATGCTTTTGAAAACTCTGCGCTTCTTACAAGATCTGGATAAGCGACTAATGCGTTTAAGATTTTTGAAAAAGTGACTTCGGCGGGTTGCTCAAGAGAAGCCACAATGGATTTTTTACCATGGGCGGCGAGATTGGCTATTTGATTTTCAACGGCAGTGCTTTTTCCATGGAAACTAGCCCCAACCCAAACTGTCCATTCGAATTTACGAAACCCAAGATCAAAGTCCGGCAAGAAAAATGGATCGCCACCATGAAGTCGATCTCCGTTTAGAGCGTCTTTTACGCCCTGCTCCATTTCTTCAGCCGTTGCGATTTGTGTTTTGTATTTTTTGAATGCGGATGCCCTGTTTTCAGTTTTGATTTGAACTTCTGCCGCGTCGGTTGCGCATTTATCGACTAAGTCCTTGACCTCGTCAGGTTGCTCATACGCTGCTCTTATCTGTTGATTCGCCTTACGGATGATTTCGCGCAACACCGCTTTGTCCTTCACTTGCCCTAGATGCAGATTGAAGTGCCCGTTCCCTGCGGCGTAGGTGTAGAGGTCGCTGACGGTTGACGGCCCGCCAACTTTATCGAGAAGCCCGTTGTCGAGCAACCGCTGAACAAGTGAGACTAGTTCGATCTCTTGCTCTGCGTTCCATAGCTTCAGCAAAAACTCGAACAGGTAGCGGTGCGACATCACGTAGAAGTCGTCACTCACCACGCCTTCGTTGAGCGCTAGCTTCATGTATTTGGCTGGTTCTTGCAGAATGGAACTCAGCACGCTTTTTTCCGGACCCAGCGCCATCGGGGGAGTTTTGGTCACGTCTTCTGACGGATTGGCTGGCTTTGCTTTACTCATGGATTGGTTGTCATTTCTTGGTTTGGTTTTAGCCAGACTAAATCGAACGGTCGCCGCACCCGACCGGATACAGCGGGTGGGCTATTTGTTTGATCAAGACTTCGATCCACGCTTTTGAATCTCTCCAGCAAGCGCGCCGTCTGCATACCACTTCCGGTTCTTCAGATCAATGACCACCTTACCTTCAGGGATGTCTCCGGCCAAACCATTGATTTCAACCATTTGCCCGTCTTCGAACACGAGGTATTTCACTTTGGCCTGACGGTAGGCTTCGATTAGGTCGATTGCCGCGTCCCGACTTTTGATGTTTTGGATAGTCGTGTCGTCCCCCATCTTCCGGCGAATCGATCCAAGCGCACGAATGTGCTTCGTGGTGAGTTCGTAGGTTTCGGCTTTCTTGAGAATGAGAAGCTTGGAGTCGCGTGGGATTTTGCAATGGAACGCTTCCTTGTGAGCGCTGAACGATAGGTTGTATTGTGCGTCCTTGAATCCTTTGTAAACGCTCAGGCGAGTGACCAGCGTGTTGTAGGCCGCCGTGTTGATGTCGCAAACCTGACTGACGCTGAATTCCTCGCCAAACTCGTCTTCCAGCGCGGCGAGTAGCGATCCTTGAGCCCAGCACGCCTTATCCACCACCTTGTCGCCCAGTTGGTCCAGCTTGAGCACGTTCTCCACTGTCTGGTAAGCGTGGACGAGTGTGGGTGGGTTGGCGCGGTTGATTGAGCAGATGCCTCGCTCGTTGATGATGAAATGGCCCGCGTTGGTCGTCATCGCTGCCATCAAAGCGCATGCCGCTGAGTCCACCACTACGTCTGATTCCGGGCGTGGTGCCGGGTTGGTGTCTGGTTGGTCGTTTTCTGGGCCGGGAAGGGGTGCTGGCGGGGTTTGCGGGGTGGGTTTGGTATTTGGTGTAGCTGGCTCCGGCTCAGACTTTTCAGCGGCCTCTTGCGTGCCATCTACGACAAGCGCTTCCGGAAGATCCAGCGAGACATGCTTAAACCACTCCCTAATCCGCTCGCGCACCGTGGACTGGAACAACGACCAAGATGGTTCGTTTTTGGTCCTGACCTGTTCTACGGCCGCGCTCAGGTCATTGAATGGGATTTTGAAATCGTGGCAGATTAGGGGATAATCCTCTTCAGTGAGGACTTCATCTTTGAAATAAACTACTGTGTTGCTCATAAGGTGGTGGTTGTTTTAGTCCGGCTAAAATTGGGGTCAAGCTTTTCGTTTTAGGCTTCTTTGGCGTAGCGTTTGTCGTAAACCCGTTGGTTTATTTCTTCGAACACACGGTGCATCGTGTCGTCTTTGGTGATTTGGGAATGAAGATCGAACACACGGCAGCTCAGGTTGACATCATGGAAGGTGGCGAGCGGAAAGGCGCGGATGAACTGGAAGGTGGCTTCGTTCAGAACTTGGAATGCCTTGCTGTCTGACATCTTGAGTTGGCGCTTCAATCGTTCGGCCGCAACCGGGCTGGTGACCAGCGCCTTGCTCATTTCAAGCTGCATCACGGTAGTGACGGCGTTGAAGTCTTCAAAGAGGTTGACGAGTTGTTCGTGTGTTTTTTCATGGGACATAAGATCGGTTAAAGATGATCAACTGGATAGGCCGGGTAGTTGTTGACTGGATAAGACCAATAGGCGGCAACGTCTAGATCGGGAGGAGACTGCTCAGGGGTGTATTGCAGGCGCAGAGATACATGCTAGCGAGCTTGCCCTTCGGTTTTGTAACTGAACAGCCCGTGTTTCCTTGGCCACGGCATAGAGCCCGTCACGAGCACCCAGCGCACGACGAGCTGGATGCGACCTACGGTGCCGGTTTCAGGGTTGAATACAAAGTCATCGCTCACAATTCAGGACCGACGTTTGGATTGGACCACGAACGAACCGGAGCACCGCGCACGACAATCTGGACGTGCTCAACATTGGGCGTGTTCGCTAGAAAATGAAGATTTCATATGAGTGACCCTACCTTGGTTTCCAACATCACAAAAGCGGCGGACATCGCAAAGTCAATATCATCGGAGGCTCTGCGTAACGTGCCTTTGCATATCGCGCTTTTTCTGGGGTTGCTGTTCGTTTCTGTCCTGCCCGATCCGAATGTCCCAAAAGAGTTGTTGGCGTATCGGTGGGTTACTATTGTTGCGTGCGTTTTCATAGGTTCTTACATTTTACTTCAGTGGTGGTTTGCTTGGAGACCAGTCCGCCAGCTCAAGTGGCACTGTGAGAATCTGGCCACCGACGAGCGGGAGATCTTGGCGTCCTACCTTAAGGAAGACGCCGCTTGTGAATACTACTTCGCCTTCCATGGTCCGGTATGCAGTCTCATCGCCAAGGGTGTCTTGATTTTTGCCTCGGGCATGTTTGACGCCTTCGAGGCACTTGTGATGATCCACCCGCATGTCAGACGCTACCTCCGTAAGAATCCGGGTCTCGTCGGTCTGAAGCTCACCGATCTCGGAACACTCAAGCCTCGCGGACGCTTGAAGACCAAAAGCCTTATCCCAGATGAATGAAGAAAAGCGAACAAGGCGTGCCATACAACCACTACCAGCCCCTCTGTCGGCGGAGTCTTTTCGTGGTTTCATGGCTCCTTGACGTTGTGCAGAAATAACTCCATCCATCCATGTCTGAAGATACCCCATCACCACCGATACAGGTAGGATCACCTTCTCCTGAACACATTCAGGCCAGCTTATGGAAGGACGGTCGAGAGTTGTCCACAGGTTGGATACATCCCGCAGAAGTTGCCCATAGCTGGAATTTCTATCCCAGATACCTACCACTGATAGGCATTGAACGCCAAGGAGTAGTTCTGAGAGTGACGGGAACGGCCACAGACATACCGTTGAAGGAGATATTTCCCTGTCTCGCCTATAATTCAGACCACTGGGATTATCGGGTGTCGGAGCTTCCGCAATGAAATCAGAAGAAGCACAACAAGACGCTTCTGGCAACGGGCTATCGCCCGTGAGTGCGCTTTGACGTTGTAGGGAATCGGCATCAGTAGTAGTTTCGTCAGACATGGTGCGAGTAATTTACACACCCATTTACGAGTGTCAACAATATAAATTAAATTATTTATTCCGCCAACACTCCGACCAGTAAGCAGGTCGTTGACCACCTTCAGCCCTGTCGAGTGTGCTGTTCTCCAATGCCACTTTCAGTGGGATGAAACAACCACATGCCCCGCATACGTCTCTAACCCGTCCATCCTCGTCAGGATGGATTTCGATAGCACCATTCTTGTCGAGTAGTGTTTTAGCTTTCTTTAGGAGCGTATAGCATCCTGAGCAACCACCGGGCATAGTCGTTCGTAAAGGACATCCTATGCACACGGAAACACGCTCTAACGCTTTCTCCCGACTCACGAATTTACGATCCACGATTGCCGCCCACACCGTGTTGAGGAATCTCTCGACGTGGGAAATCATAAGATGCTGGATCGGGCGATTGGCACGGGGCTTTCGCTGTGGTGCGCCACACCGAGAACCGGGAGGTTTGGTTTCCTCACATGCGGCATTCTCCAAGAACTCTCGGTAGTCATCATGAATTGGCAGTGAGTTAGCTCTGCGGTGCTGCAACACCCGTTTCCATAACTCCTCAAAGAAGTCGGCCTTGATCAGCACACCATTTTCAGGGATGGTGTATCTCCACCCTTCGGGGGGTTTCTCGATGTCTCGTAGAACTGCTCTCATAATTACTCAGGATCGACGGTGTAGCGTTTCTTCTCTTCCTCTTCCCGTTCCGCTATCTCGGCAGCAGTCTCGCGGATATTGAGGTTTTGTCCAGTCATTACTAAGCTCGCAAGTGCCGTCGCCGTAGCTGGGTCATGCTCCTCGTAGATTTTCTTAATGTCCCGTGCCGTAAGGTTCATCATGATCTGACTGAGAACTGTGTCAGTCGCATTCCACGCATCCATTTTTTCTAGCTCCCCGCCTGTGCGGAAATGCCCTTCTCGGATGTCGTTCAGCGTCACGAGGTTCGCTGGAAGCTGCTTCATGAGGAAATTAAACATCACATCCCGTTTATCGCGGGAGGTTTTTTCCTCCTCGATTTCATAACCTTCTTTCAGCATCTCGGAATTGAGCTTGGTGTCACTGCCAAACCTAGCAAAATCCACGAACCACGTTCCCCAGCCCGGTGCTAGGTCAACGAATGTTTTGCCAATCTTCAGTTTACCGAAGTTCGGGTTGTTGGGGTTCATAACCACGCCGTAGGTGGATTCCTCGTCATCTTCATCCCACACCCCTAAGAGGATTGCCCACATCATCACACGAGCGGCGTAGCCACCATACATGTGAGCCATCATCGTGCTTACGGCTGCGAGAGTTTGCTTACTTCCGGGCTTCCCTTTCGCGGCATTGAAGGCTGCGCTCCACCACGGAGTCCCCATAGCACTCTTGAGGTTAGTGTACTTATACTGAGGGAACTGGACGAACATACCCACCATGTAGGAGTTATTCTTCAGCCATTTCGAGAATCCGCCTTTCCCTGCGAGCTTACCTGTCAGGGTCATTACTGCTTCCACGATTTCTTGGCTCGCAAACTCCTTAGCGGATGGGTCAAGTCCTTCTGTGACCCGAAGCATGGCTTCCGTGACACCTACGCGAGCTATGTTGAGCATGGCTACTTGCGCGGCTTCTACGCGTCGTGCAAACGCCACGCCACCTACTGCCAGTCCAGCACCGAACAGGGTATTGCCAATACCCTTGGTGATGGCATCCCATACAGGTGCGCCTGTGTAGAGTGCTACTTTCACGCCTGCCACCGTGCCGATCAACCCTCTGCCAATCATGAGTGCGCCAATGAGACGGTTGTTGAATAACGTCATTGGGTTCACACGAACTCGCCCATCGGAGTTCAGTTCGTGGGACGACTCATGGGTGCGGGTGAGGTCAAGGCCGTTCGCTTTGAGGAAAGCGTAGCGTGGAGAGGTTACTAAGTTAGCATAGAACTCGTCACCTTTTTTGGTATTGAGGAATACCTTCAGTCCCGCTCCGAGAGTCTTACCAAGGATGGTTCCGTCTTTGACGTTCAGTGGCTCACCTGCTCGCGCACGTTTCCACAATGCTTTTGCATCTTCCCACAGAATGAGGGTGCGGACTTTGCCCAACTGTCTGCCGAAGATACCGAAGTCACCAGAGAGGTTAAACATCTGACGAGCGTGCCACGCTGCCATCGCTACCTCAATGGCTTTAGTGGACATTTTCAGTCCTTTGAACGCATCACGGGCGCGGTCTTCCTCGAACTTAAATCGGGCGTATTCAAGCTGCAATTCTAGCTGGGCAATACGCTCATTGGTAACTGGTTTGGCAACGACCTTTTTGCTGAAATCCTTCTCAACACGACGGCGTTTCATCTCCTCGATGCGTGCTTCCAGAGATGCCACACGTTTCGCTTCACGGGCTTCCTGTGAGAACGCCCCAACGCCTGCGTCCTTCTGCATCTGGATGAGTTGTTTCCGCATGGCAGCATTCTCTTCACGGATGGCACGGGTGCGCTCCTCAACTGCTTTTGGCGTCTTCGGTGCTGCGAGTATGTCCCCTTTCTCAATCCGCGTTTTGAGGGCTTCACGGGACGCTACGGCCTGAGCATAAGCACGGTCGAGTTGCGCCTGTTGCTGCGCGGGAGTGAGTGGGCGGTTACGGCGAATTTCGCTGATCAATACGTCCAGCGCATCAGCAGCTTCCCACAGTGCTTGAAGTGCGGCAGTGGCATTTACGCCCTCCCCACGTTGGCGTTTCTGTGGATTCTCACGCAGTCCCTCGTCCAGTAGTTTCTGGCGACGCTGCACGGCATCCTCTGCTTCCTTCATCGCCTGATTCAGCGACCGCTCGTTGGGATGCAGTAAATCGTATGCGGCGAATTTCTGGTTACGTAACTCACGTAGGGCTTCACGACGAGCAGTGATTTCAGGAGAGTCCAACGGTGGCAGTGCTGCTTTCTCCTCTTTCACAATACCTTTGTTAATCAGATCACGTTCTTTGGCGATGCGGCGGTCAAGGTCGGTGATCATCAGGCGCATACGCTCCTCGGGAGTGCGCTCACTCTCGAAGATTTTCTCGTAGGTGTCACGAAGTGCCAATAGTTTCTCACGAAGGACATTCATATCCTCGGTGTATTCCACACCACGGCGCACACGAACGCGACGTTCGCCCGAGTCAATAGCTTTCTGCAATTCCTCAATCTCATTCGCCATACGCTTACGAGCAGCACCTTGGGCAGAGGAAAGACCTGTGGCGGGGTCAGTAGGAACGTAGCCAATCTCTTTGGCTAGGTCGTCACGACGTTTGCGGAGTGCGCGTAACTCGGGCGATGGATCATCTTTAGAAAGTCCCGTGCGCTTCATCTGTCCACGGGCTTCCAGATCGTCAATTTGCTTCTGAACGAGTTCGAGAGAACGGGAAGTGCGGAGTGCCTTAGCTTCCTCGGCAGGACTTAGTTTTTGCTGCTCACCATAGTTAGTGAACAACTGGGTAACTTGGTCTTTGGTGAGGTCAGGAAATATCTTAGTGAGGTCAGCGAATACGCGATCCATTACCTCGAAATCTCTTGCTCCCTCATATACGTGAGCGCGAGCCAAGGCATAGACATCTTGGCGAGTAAGTTCCTCGTCGGCAGAGAGTTCGCTGAATACGTCCTCGGGAGATGGGACGTTCTTACCTGAGATGTCAGCGAGAGTGGCGCGGATTTGCTTCTCAACGTCACTGCGGAGTAAGTCGGCAACACCCTCGTAGGCAGCACCGAACTGTCTGAGAACCAAGTCAGCAAATCGTGCCGCAGACATCGTAGGGTTGGCGATGAGTGGTTCAGCCATGACCAATACGCGATCATACCAACGTGGGTCATTGGCTGAGTTTGGAGCCGATTGATAGCGGATTCCGTCATCAACAATTCCAAGACGGGCGCGGGCTTCGCGGGCAGCTTGGCGGACTTTATCAACCAGTATCTTCTGGGTGACTTAGGTGATGACAGATTTCTTCCCTGAGTTTTTGCGCTCCTCGATCATCGCTGCGATGAGTGCATCCTGTTCGGCAATGCGCTTCAGGTATGCTTCGGGATTTGCAGTCTCAGCAGCGGCACGTAGGCGAGTGATTTCCTCTTGGAGTGAGCGTTGCTCCTCGGCATACTTGCGGATTTTCTCTTTCTGATCAGCGGGTAGGTCGGTGACAGGCAGTTGTTCATCTTGGATCAGTGCCGAGTTGTAAGCATTGAGCGCGTGGGATCGGAGTGTGGCGTAGGAGAAGTCATTGCGTAGAGCATACTTCCATGCGTTGAGTCCACGGCCCGAAGCAGTGCGAGCCTTGGCTGCGACATTCTGGATTGTCT
>JAULBU010051093.1:0-12816 GCA_032358235.1 Odonthalia washingtoniensis | reverse complement strand
TTTACGAAATGCAATAATTAATTTCCACACTTAGTACAGTATCTTTTATTCGCTGCGACGTGTCGTATAATCATTTTGTTTCTAAATACTGATAATACATAGACGGACGCGAAAATCTGCTGGGATAGAACCCGATTGTTGATTTCAAAAATTAAACGCGAAAATGAAGGGGTAAACGAGCATCCGGTATATCGGAAACATGTGGCCCATTTCAACAAATATCCAGCAATTTGATAGCTGAAATGGGCGACGTGAGACGTGCGCATGATGAAGAAAAACAGCTGGCAGTAGACCGTGAAAACGGACTTAATGAAGCTGGGAAAACATACGACTATCAGTCATGCAGCACAGTTCGAATAGAAATAATAGTCGTTCTGAAACTGCTTTCGTGGACGAATCAGATTCAGGAACCCCTTGGAAAGGCGCACGCAATTCTCTTGGTGAAGATGAAATGAATCGCGTCACCAGGTAGTTGGAAAACGCAGAAAAGCAACGCACAGTTATCGAGCAGGGGAGGGACGAAAGGGACGGGAACAGGTTCAATTTTGAAAATAGACGCTTTGAATTTCAGAAAGAAACCCAATCGGAAAGTATATCAATAGATGAGCGCCGAATTAAACTAGATGAAAGAAGTTCAGAAATGGAAGCGAAATGTGTAGAATCGGCATGACGTGAGCGAGAGGGGATGTTTTTTTGTGCAACAAGAAATGTTAGCCATGATTAGGGATATGAGAAAATGGTAATTGTACGCTGTTAATGTAATGTGAAAGGGATGGTGCCTCACAGTCAAAATATATACTTGTTTGTGAACTATAGATACATGCTCCAAAATTCCAAAGGATTGATGTCACAATATATAATACGGCCGAAGGCGTGATAAGTAAACATAATTTATGTGTCATATATAGGTATGTGAAATGCTGTTTTATATCTTTATACCCCCATTCAGCAGAAACACTAAATTTCGACATGCATTTGTTGAATTCGATTTGTACAGGAGTTAACTCCGCATCCTCAAAGAATATCTGTAAGTACGGACAGAAAACATAGGCAGAATCACAGTAAATATAATTTTGAACTCCATTAATCACCATTGCTCTTTAAAGATCAGATTCAATTCCAGAATTTTGGAAAAGAGTCATAATGTGCCTTCTTCACTCCACAGGTACTCCAATGTCGAGGATAAAGACGTCTGGCGTACTAATTTTCTGCATTTTAATGGCGTTTCGCCTTCTGTGCCCGCTGTATGTAGCACTTTGCCCTCTTCGTTTAGGTTTGACAATAAAAATATTGCTCCCTCCTATGAAACCTATACATTTATCAAGTGGGGGACCACATTTCTGAATCAACGATGAATAAATTCCTGTAGGTCTTTGCACGAATTGATCTCGAAAGTTGCAAACTAGATTTCCAAAGCAGTCATAGGAATGTTTAAGCATCTCATAAAATATTTCACAAAGTATACTTTTGTGCAAGAAAAATTCTTCCTTCAGATAAGTGCTTCTGCAGACTGTGCTCAGGATTCGGCAAGTATTTGATTAAATCAGTACGATATCGACGGATTTTCGTTTTATTCATCGACTCAGGCCATGGGATGATGCCCTTCAGCATAATACTCTCCACTTTACGGAATCTAAAATTGGTTAAACCTTTTTCGTAGCTATAGGATTGTATATCAAATGAAGTGTTCTTCATCAACATTTTCTCTCTCGAAGGAGAGCTTGTTCATTTACGGCATGTTGTAGTTTCAGCAGAAAGTAGAGTGAGAAGGTAACTGACAAGTTAGACCTTCAGGACCGTGTGATATACATTACCGAATTTATCCCACTGGTCACATGTTTGTTTTCGGTTTCGTCGCGTATACACATACACATGTTTACATTCTTCTCTTCGGTTGTAGGTTGGGAGTGTGTTTTCACACTCTTACTATAAAAAAACGTTTTTTGGTTCCTTTAGTAGCTCAACAGTATCACTGTATGATTGAGGTAACAATTGCCGAGAAATGTAAATGTGACACATCTAGGGCATTGTTGCCTCGTACAGAAAATTCAATTTTGCAAAAACCATAATTTAAATTCCGGTTCGGTAAAATTTCGGTACGTCTCTCCTACAGAAATTTGTACCGTTTGCTCTTTGCCAAAATCAACTAATAATACTAATTTCAGTCTAATTAGTAATACATTATACACTGTCAGTTGTTTGCTTTATTTTCTGGTGTTAGTATTTTTAGATGACCTTTAGCATTATTGTTTGTTATGTTGTCTAATTATGATTATATAATAATCACATTAAAGTCCGCTGGGTCCTTACTTGACTTGACCAACCAATACCTACATTACAGCTTCTTACTACAGGTTTTTGTTCACCTCTTGCTACATCCTTTGCTTGTCAGTCCCTCTGATTGTCATCTGATATATCACAAGCGTTGCTAGCTGAATCTGTCACCTACCTTGTTGCTACACTACCACTTCAGTCAATTAACAGTACCAATTGTAAAATATCCTGAGTCGGGCATCATCACAACGCTGTTCGTTTTTTAATAGCCATGGACCCAGATGGCAGTATTCAGAACCCATCACGTCCACGCTTCCCATGAGACATTAAAAAAGTTTCGTGGACAGATGTAAAAGGAGAACTGAATGAATATTATATGTCAGTCCGACGCTGGTGCTCCTTTCAAGCTAATTTACCCGAGTCGAATTCAAATAAATTGAAATTAAAAATCGTGGTATAGTACTACAAGGTAGATTATTTGGTAGGGCAAAAGACTTGTGTGAAGGCATTCAATATACAGGCATTGCATCGGATAAATGCTTAGAGCTATTCTTTGCCTCCATATATAATCGTGATACGTTATTATTAGTATCGTTAGTATTTCAGGATCTACAACCATTGTTGTTGGTGTGCTGTGGCAGTAACGAATAATTCGATGACTTTGAAATAAGAGTAGGGGCACAATTATCCAAATTTAACTCATTAGGATCATCAGTCTCGATTTCTGCATCAATTACAGCATTGAAATTATTGGCTAACGCTAACGTCTATTTCAGCCAGCGTATATCCATCCTAGCTGCAGCTGACTCATGCAATAATGCGCTTACAATGGCGTCGACCACGGATGAGTTCATTAAGTGTTGCCTCCATGATTCGATAATGTGACAAACAAGGCCTGTAACATCAAAAGAAACATACTTATATTTCGTCGCAATCGGCAAGTTAACACTATAATGGTAACACTCAAAGCGAGCTCGAAATCAGTAACATTAATTCCCCTTATTAATTTTCATGTTTCATCGCATTCGGCAAATTTACACAGTAATGGTAACGCTAACCGTGAATTCAAAAATAGTAACAGTAATTTCAATAGGCATCATTGCAACTATATGAGAAATAAAAATAGTCAGAGACAGAATAATTACAGTAGACGTTGCAATCGGTCGTGCGCCTGCTCATGACCTCCCTTTGTTATCGCTTTTTATTGTTATTTATAATAATAAGTTTAATCTTTAGTTCTTGTTAAATACCGCTCTCCTTCCAATTTCTAATTACGTAGATCTGTGGATGTACGCTTTGATAAGACGTGCTGACGCGAGTCCTCCACTTCGACTTTGAATATGTAATATCGGCTTTTACAGTAATTAGTGTAACTGCCACTAATCCTGTTCGTCGCAGTTAGAAGCTGGTCTCTAGTGAACAGCTGTGCTACAACCAACTTCCTTTCTACTAGGCTTGCGCGTGTCGTGACAAGATTGTCTCTTCCGGTAAACCTGGATCTGGTATGTCTGGTAAGATTACCTATTTGATTCTTGCGCTTCGTGTTAAATTTATTAAATCGTTTCTCTTCCATCCGTTTGATGTGGACCTGGAAATGTATTTATACATGAATGGTAGTTTCCAGCAAAATGAAGAAATGGAATACACACGTGTACTAATTCCTCTTCATTCGATTCATAGTAAATCGTACAGTAACATTCAAGAGACAACAGTGTCTTACACGTGTGCTTCAAGTATCCCGTCATCGGTGGATTTTTGCCACGTACTGAATTAAGTTGGGTCTTCTACTGTGCTTCTACGTGTAATTTTCCAAGTCACTTATGTGTCGCTATATGACACCAGTCTTCTAAACGGAGTAATTATTATTGGGCATGCAGGTTCCTCCTTCTGAGTTTCCTCTCCCTATTTCCAAACAAACAGTTTCATCCATCTTTCCACACAATCAGGGACATCAGAGAATGACACGTCAACAATTGCAAATTTGAAAGAATAACTCTCAATGTTCGCGTTGCGGTAAGTTTTGTCACTGGTATAATGACGATGAATTTGAAGGCATTCTTCCTGATTTGTAAATTCATTTGATCAACCTCTAAAAGCTCAGAATGACAGACGTAATTGTCAAAGAAATAGTATTGGTAGTAATAGGTTTAATGATGGAATGGATATTAAGGAAAGCAACCAAAATAGACGGGATGATAATCAAACTAAAAATATGTCAGTAGCATTTAATATGGACTGTCTCACAAATTGTATGTCTGATAATATACTGTGTTCACAAGCTGCTGCTGTGACCCCCAGTTTAGCTATGATTGACAATGGAGCACCTTGTAGTGCTATCGGACACGTCGAATCGATGACGATTAAATCACTATTCTTCCTAGTAATGACATTGGCGAGCTCGAACCAATACCAGAAGCATGTGTGCAGCGTCCGTCATGGCAATATGGTGTAGGGGAGTATGAAATCGATATTAGGCCTGCAATGGGTTCTGTAGTGATAAATGTGAATACAGAGCATACTGTAACGTTGAAAGTAAGAAATTTGGTTCTTTCAGGTTCCTCACAGTAGCTATTCGGTAAAAATATCATGCAAATAGACAACATTAGAATGATAGTTCCTGGTCCCAATAATCGGCGAATACGACTACCAATAATTGATTTGGATATAAACATATACCTACCATTATCTATATTTATCCGCCCATTGCAACCGGAATTTGTTCATGCACTTTCAAGTACAGTTACTCATACGTCTCCATCTACAGTGTGTAACATTGTTAAGAGAGTACACGAACACGTGTGTTGACACGACAAATTTTCAGACATTAAAACTCTCTTACAGAGAAAAAACATAAGGACTCCCGCGGTAAAGGATCACCTCCAAAGAAAAGTGTCCACGTGTACGAATTATCGAGCGACATCGAAACCCCAGCCGTCACGAAAAGTGTCCCTGGGCTCATTGATTAGTAATTTTAATGATTTCGTCTGTGTGGATCATTTATTTTTGGATGGACAGCAATTTTTACACGTTATGGATGCCACAACCCGTTTCTCAGCAGCATTGATTGTGCCTAATACATAACTGAAAAGCGTCACCGTCGCAGTTGAGATAGTAGATTTAGACAATTTTAGTCGCCTGGTCCTGTCCTAGGAGACAATGAGTTCAACCATGACAAGTTTATTTCATTCATAACAGCTTCTGGATCTGAATGAAAACCTTTTCCTCCTCGACGGCATTCAAATAATTTATTAGAATCAAATCATAACATAATTCGAAGTATATACTGTTGTCTTAAACACATTGACCGTTCAGCTTCCGTCGCATTACTTGCTCAACATGCTGTTAGATGCTCTAATGATATATATGGTTCCGACATGCTTTCAGCATTTAAGATGGCAAAAGGTTTCACTCGACCTATATCTACTACAGTATTTTCAATTTCAAATGAATTAGTTGATGCTCAGTAAACATTATCAGAAAAACGTAAGTTAGCCCTCATTCTCTCATCTCAATCACCTTCTGACATATGTTTACCTCCAGGCGATCTTATTGAAACATACATTCAGCAAGACAAACAAAGCCCGTAAAATTGACCGCTCCAAAAGTTGTACTTAGCTATGATTAAACAAATTCAACGGTCATAGTACCTGGTGCCAATGGACGCATTATACGTGCTGTGACTGAAGATGTGCGTTTAGCACTGCCGGATGAATCATTATCAGAATTGATTCGTCACGCTAATGATGAATTAGATGATCACATCCAGGAACTGATATCACATGTGGCGTCGAAAGATATTGAGATCACCCCAATCAGAATGATTCTAGCAATATAGGTAATCCCTCTGTATTTGAAAAGGCTCCAATATTTTCTGGCAATGATTCTAACATGGTTCTAAAAGTTGGTGATAATATCGAAGTTTATTGGCCACTAGATGGACAATATTATCCAGGATTGGAAACATCAAAAAAGGATGCTGGAGAATTTAATATCGACTATAAAGGTGGTGATAAAGAAACTATTTCTATTTCTATGATTAATCAAGCATGGCGTTATCAAACATCTAAAGTTACAAATAGTGTCACTCCCGCATAATTGATGATACAGATAACACATCTGAAGCTGAACATATGGTACCTACCGTCACAGTAGATAATACTACTCCCATACCTATCACTACTAATGCGCTCATCGCTACTACAACTAGCCTCGTATCTGATATGAAGCCTGTTTTAGTTGAGATGTTTGATCAAATAGGTAATCAGTCATTTGTAAAGAAAAAAGCTCAGGAGTTTCCGACTTTTCCTCTAATCATGTTATGGAAAGATGGTCAAATAGTGCGCTGTGAGGGTATATTGAGTAGGCAGCAGGGTTGGTGACAGTAGGATGAAGCTACACAAATAGTAAGATGATGCTAGGTGGAGACTAGGGTGAAAAAGAAGTACTAAGTTGGTACTAAGATGAGCTAAGACGATACTAGGATGAGATAAAATGATACTAGGATGGGCTAAGATGATACTAGGATTAGATTTAATGATATTAGGATGAGCTAGGACGGTATATGAACAGCTGAAGGAAGCTGTAGTCGGTATGTAGATGATATTACTTCAGTGACAGACTAGTATCGAAGTAGAAGCAAGACTACTGCTGAGAAGGAATGAATACAGCAAGCGATGGTTGTAACACAATGAGAGCTGAATTAAGATGGGTTGAACCAGTCCAAAGTCAGACTCAGCGGGACTTTATTTTGTGTCTTATAAAGGCAAGAAAGCAAGAAAATCATAAAAAATGTAATAAGAAAATGCATAGGCGATAGAAAGAGCTACACTCAACAATGTAAATAAGATGGACACCAATAAGGTGCAAACCATAATGGTACCTTACTAAGAAATGCACAATGTAAGGTACATTTGTGTCTTAATAGAATGGAGAAGCTTAAAGGTTGAAGTAGAGTAAACAATAGAGGAACTAATTCGATCGATAAAAAATAATGAACATCATTTTTAGCCACCAATGGGGAAAAACTAATACATGTCATATGAAATTGAAGAAACAAATTTTAAGAAGACGGTCCAATTTTTTCCAATAGACAAAATACTAAAAGAAGCAACATAATTGGATTTCATAAAATATATAAATTGAAAATTGAAGACGATAAGTCTTTCAAGCTTAAGACAAGAATTGCACCAAATGGAAATGAGGACGAATTAAAACATAAACTACGTAGTGATTGTTATATGTGCAGTCCTGTTGGTATGAGGCGTTTAATGTCTACTGCAACACTTAATAAATGGGTTCTTACAAAATTTGATGTAAACACAGCTTTATTACATACCGGAAAAGTGACACGACCTATATGTAATTCCGCCACGTTAGTCAAGTGATAGAGGTAAAGTATTATTGTTACTTCTAGCAGCCTCTTATGGCTTGGTTAACGCAAACGGAAAAAGTCAGGTATTATCTGATTCATTTCTGGTAGAATTAGGTTTCACACAAATTGCGTCTATGCCACAATTATTTGTGATTACTGAAAATAGTGTTCTGATTTGTTTATTAGCCAAAATAGTCAACGACATATTAATTTATGGTGTTATTACAGTGTTGGAAACTGTTGAAAAATTAATTGACAAAACGTTTAAATTTGGGACTGTAGCACAAGCTCCTGGACACATGCGCTTTTATGGACCAAATATTATCCAACATGAAGACCAATCCATCGAGACAAATTGTGATGATAAATTAAATATTCTAGAAGGCTATCCTTTATCAAGGATAAGACACAGACAAATTAATGAAGAAATTCATGCGATGGAGAAAAATTCGTTCGCATCACTAAATAGTTCCATCGATTGGCTCGGAATCACGTCATCAATGTTTTGCTCAGAATTTTCGAGTCGAATGCTACAATTAACCCCTTCAGATCAAGTGAAACAAATAATTAATCAAAAAATAGGTTTAAGACTCTTGAAAAAACTTGGTACAACAATATCTTTTATGCGTTCTGATGAACAGTTAAAAATTTCAATTTTATTTATTCCAGATACCGGCCGTTCGTGTGAAATTGTCAATTATGCTACATTACCGGGATATTATTTTGGGAATTCAGTAAAGGTTCTGTTGTTCATGTTGTATCGGGGTCGTCCCACAATGCAAAGCACTCTGTTCGTTCAATAGGTGAAGCTGGAATTTTGGCAACAGGAGAAGCGATAGATGAAGGGAAAATATTAGATAGGGCATCATGTCATAATGATCATCAGCTATTTTAAATCAACATGTACAACTATATTTTGCGCTGGACACAAAAGACTTGTTCACGTCACTCTCAACAGAACGTAATTTATTGATAAATAAATACGAGCGGATGTCAACGTCATCCGTTTTGAGTTCGAGTGTTGCAACGTCAACCGGATTATTTGGATTCCGGGCTCATTGAACTTGGCAGATGCTGGTACTAAAGATAATAGTACTCTGATTGATGCGCTCCAGCCGTTTCTGACCGCTAGTACTATTCCTTTGACTTTATTGGCCATGAGTAGACCACAAGTAATAGATCTCTAGACTAAAAACATTATTCAAAATAACGGAGAGTTTATTTTAAAACTGTGGATTATGTTTGGACGTTCTAGTTATTGTATTAATGTTTTATAACACACTATTTATGCGATAATAGATTACTTACAGCTGTCTAGATATTACGGAGCATTGCATGGATACACATCGTAAATTATTACCTTCATGAACAGTGTATGATATTTTGTTTGATTAAGGATTATTGTCATTGAATAATACTAATTTCAATCTAATTAGTATTACATTATGCACTTTCAGTTCTTTTCATTCTTTTCTTGTGTTAGTATATTTAGATGACCTTTAGAATTATTGTTTGTTATTTCATCTGATTATGATTATATAATAATCACATTAAAGTCCGCTCTGTATTCACTTGACTTGATCAACCAAGCTCTACAGTACATCATCTTACTACAGTTTTGTGTTAAACTCTTGATACATCCTTTGCTTGTCAGTCCCTCTGATTGTCACCTGATATAGCACAAACGTCGCTGGCTGAATCTGTCACCTACCTTGTTTGCTACAATTCTACTTCAGTCAATTAATAGTACCAATTGTAAACATATCCTCAGTCAGGACTCATCACAAAGCTATTCATTTTTATACTAGATAAAACAACCTCGAAATACCTCTTGGAAGCTGGAAGAAATTTGCTTGAATGCTACCCGTTCACGGACGAAGGGATCGAATACAATCTGAAAGTGGAGCTATTTCCGAAGTTCCGCCATATCGTCCCACCCTCCTGGGATTTATTACACTCGGCTCATTTTCAAATATGCAAAGCGTCGATCGCCATTCTTAAGGACATTTCGATCCTCTACAAACATTGCGACCAAACGAATAACATCAACCACCTGGACCTGGACGTGATTGAATTTCACCAGCCAAACTAAAGCTGCACAGTTGGCTCTAGTTGTTAAAGTGCGTAACTTCGGCGGGGCAGCAAAAGTTGTTTAACACCTTCCACTTCACCATCACACAAAATAATGATGGGGAGACCCGCCCAAACCTGGTTTTAAACCATTTGATCAAGCTGAGCCACGTTCCCTTTTCCGTGACGACAGCGGCCTGATGCCGAATGGTACAAGACTTCCTACATCTGGAAGACCTGATCCAAAATGCCTAACCTACTCGCTTCGTGCAGTGAACCTCAACTACGGCCTAATTCACTACATACATTCCAACATACTCACACTTCACCTCGTGACTATCACATAACCATAAATCAAAGTTCTTCAAAGAACTCAACAACTATCGTCCATAATTTTTGGGATATGAAATTCGAGGGAAGGATGACGACTACATTATTCTCAAAGTATAGGTCTATGAGAATACAAGTGGGTGTGAATTGTTTCTCCTGGAGGGACAAATGGCTCACTAACTTTACCAACTGATTCAAAGAACCCATCAAGACCTTTTTATGTATGATCCTCAAAAAACATTACTGTTAGAAAGAGATGGTAAATGTAATTGTGGACGCATATGACACTAAAGCACACCAATATAAGTACCAAAACGACTCGATGTACTTCATCTGCGATCGTACATATCTTTAGAATCAATTAGCGACGAACTTGACGGGCTCTTGCGATTTATTTCTGTGACAGACGAGATTTCTGAACAATGCAAGCCATATTCCTACACTAACGACTATCGACTGAAAATCCTCCGCGAAGGCATCACATCGTACGAATGGTCAGTGTCTCCGTTATCACAACTTCTCTCGTTGAATAGCGACTACTAATATTTTAACGTTGTCCTCTTTTCCACGATGAATCATATATAACAAGATGGTAACGATGAAAACGCAACAACAACTTCCGGAATAATCTCAACTAATTAAGGGCAATATGCGAATGGCCCATAGGAAAACCGAAATAGCAACCGAAACTACAGAAAATGCTAATAATAACAACATCAACATTTGCACATCTATCAAAAACTATCAAAACTTTCCAGCTATGAACGCCCTACCATCTTCATACAAACGCCTCACGAACCGTAGTAAATATTAATAAGTCTTAGTTCATTTACAATTATTTCACATAAATTGTTACGTCAAAGTTATTTATATAGTTAGTTTGCATATAACAATTGACGGTCTGTGGGTCCACCCCAAATGCATTTTTCACTTTCCCACCATGATTGAAACCCACTTTCAAATTTCAAAGAATTGTAGATGCGTTGAACATGAGTGCAACAGATTATTGAAGTAATTTTAGATTTCTTTTGAATTCTTGAGAGGACCACATTTTTTTTTAAGTCTTTATATGAGTGTTTCACCGAAACACGGACTTCACTTATCGTCCTATTCATATACTGTTGTTCTGTAGTCACAAACCCTCTATTAAATGCTACCTGCAGCCAGGGACGTAAAATGTAAGGTGGATCACCGTAAGTTTAGTGCTTCTGTCCTTCAATAAAAAGATATTTCCCTAACACTTTTTCCATTCCACTCTGTAGATACAAAGTAAATTCGTGATGTTTGTCAGCTTCCGGCCCAAATAAATGAAAAATCAGCCCATTAGTCGTAGTTATCGTCTGATTAATCAGGTAATGGGATCGTTTATGCCTCGAATAAGTCGCCCTTTGATTCAGATTTGGGCCACCGGTTCTGCACATCTCTAACTTTGTGGAGTCTCTGAAGACAACGCATCGCTGTAACAACGATCCCTACACTCTGATAGCTTCAGCATAAGTAGACGCTCTTTCTGTCATCATATCAGCCCTGAAGGATGTTAAAACATGCCCTCAGTTTTGTATAAAGTGTGAAATTTCCTCCCAAAATACCTCCGACAGTACCGGTATACGCATACCGGGAACTGTTTCAAGGTCCAAGCAACTACACGGCGCTGCTAAACGGCGTAATATGATGCAACAAGCTGTTAGCTTATCACATGAGTAGTTTGACATCCCCGTAGACACATTGGATAAATCAATCAGATCCGCAACTTTTTTCATTTCTTCAGGTAGGAAGCGAAATTGCTTCAGACATGCTTCATTTGAATATACGTTTAAATTAAAGTTTCCGTTTTTGACGTGAAGGCTTCTTGTTTTCATTTTTTGTGGATCATCTCTGTACTTGTCGCCTTTCCTTTTTAGTCGTAATAATATGGCGACATCAGCTCGCCTTACTACTACCAGTCGAAGTAGGTTTGAATACCTCCGAATGCGACGTTCATTCTTCTTAATTGTGTGACCTGTTTGCCTCATCTAGTCCCTTTTTCTTGAATGTCGTCTTTATTCCGGTCTCCTACTGAGACAACTTTTCTACAAATTTCCCACTAAGTAGGAAGTGAATTCTACTTGAATTTCACTTACCAATAATCCAAAAAATGAAATGACAAAAAAATGATTTCCCAAATTACGTAACACGTGTCTCATAATTCGAGTCATTTTCTAACTCATTTCGCTTGCCAATAATCCTCTAATGTCATTATCTTCCAATCTCTATATTTCTCTACACGATGAAACATCAAGTTTATGTCTGACAAGACAAGTCCATTTTTTCGTTGATTACGGGTATGACCATGAATTTGATTAATCGAAATTAAATCGAAAATCCCTTAAATCCCTGAAAATCGTTGATCATACATCAACATTCACAAAAATGGAACTTGTCATACACCGAAACGTCTCTTTAATTATTTTTATTTTTACAGGCAATTAAATGATATCCGTTTCGCTCAAAAAAAGCACGTCTCTATAAAAAAATATGAAATAAACCCCATGATGCCACCTTCAGGGAATGTGGCCAATCACAGCACAGCCCACTCCGCTGTGGCCCATAAAAGTTGCTATGGGGAAAGAATCCAAAATTTCATAGGGCTGTTCCACAACGCATCTATTAAAACAAATAAACTGAAAATTAATTTGATAATTTTGTAATCCAACAGTGCTTCAAAACATCGGATGCCGTCAATCTTTTGCGAGGATTACGTTTGAGCAAGCCACGAAGAAGATTCCTTCCAC